>PVKM010033473.1:0-15989 GCA_004027735.1 Carollia perspicillata
AATGACCCTGACAACTAACACCTCTCCTCCTCAAACTATTTCAAAAAATTCAAGAGGAGGGAAGTCTCCCAAGCTCATTTTTGATGACAGCATTATCCTAATTTCAAAACAAGAAAAGACACTACAAAGAAAGAAAATTATAGGCCAATATCACTGATGAACATAGATGCTAAAATCTTCAACAAAATGTTAGCAAATCAAATATGACAATGCATCAAAAAGATCATACATCATCATCAAGCAGGATTTGTTCTTGGAATGCAAGATTGGTGTGAAATTCGCAAGTCAATAAATGCAATTCATCACATAAACAAAATGAAGGATAAAGACCACATGATCATATCAATGGAGGTAGGGAAAAGCATTTGATAAAATCCAGCACCCACCTATGATAAAGACTTGCAGCAAAGTGGGATTAGAAGGAACACACCTATGCATGATAAAGGTTATATATGACAAACTCACTACCAACATCATACAAGCTTAACATTAAGATCAAGAACAAAACAGGGATGTCTGCTTTCACCTCTTTTTCAACATAGCACTGAAGGTCTTAGCCACAGCATCAGGCAAGAAGAAATAAAAGGCATCCACATTGCAAAAGAAGAAGTAAAACTGTCTTTATTTGCAAAGGACATGATACTGTACATTGAGTATGCAAAAATTTCACCAAGAAACTACTGGAACTGATAAATTAATTCAGCAAAGTAGCAGGACACAAAATTAATATTCAGAAGCCATCTGCACTTCATATGTCAGTAACAAACTAACGGAAAGGGAAATTAAGTCGGTAGTAATCAAAACAGCATAGTACTAGCACAAAAGCAGTCACATAGATCAATAAAACAGAATAGAGAGCCCAGAAATAAACCCATGCATTTATAGTCAATTAATAGTTGACAGAAGAAGCAACCACATACAATCGGCCAAAGACAATATATTCAATAAATGGTGTTCAGAAAATTGGACAGATACATGCACAAAAATGAAACTAGACCACCTTTTTACACTACACACAAGAATAAATTCAAAATGGATTAAAGACTTAAATGTTAGACCCCAAACCATAAAAATCATAGAAGAAAACATAAGCAGCAAAATCTGCCTCCATGAAGAGAACCATGTGGGTCAAAATAGAAATAACATAAATTTTGGTGTTTTGAAGGCTGTTTTTTAACAATTGAGGCACCTTTAACTTGTTCTTCTTAAAAGAAGAACTTTTAACAAGTTCTTCTTGTTCAAATATTTCACCTGTTTGACTTCCTATCATCTAGTTATATATGTGGGTTAAACCTTTAATCAGATATATAACTTGTGCCTGTGTTCTTAAGTTTTTGTCTATGATCCATCTTCAGTTAATGTTTGTATATGGTGTGAGGTATAGATTTCAGCCCATGTTGTTGTACATGAATAGTCAATTACTCTTTCTAAAAATGTTTTATTGTTGCTCAAGTACAGTTGTCTCCATTTTCATTCCACCATAGCCTCCCACCCCACCCATCCTCCGCTTTCCACCCTCAAACCTACCCCCTTTGGTTTTATCCATGTGTCCTTTACACATGTTCTTTGATGACCCTTCCCCTATTTTCCTCCATTATCCTTCCCCCCACTCCCCTCTTATTAGTGTCAATTACTCTTGACCATTTATTGAAAGGATTGTCCTTTTTGAATGAGTGATCTTGGTAGCTTTGTCAAAAATCAATCAACCATTAATCTGTGAATTTTTTAATTATCAGTGTTATTTCATTGATATATGTGTCTGCCTTATACCAGGACAAACATCCTGTTTAATAATTTTAGAATTAACTACACTTCCACTTTTGTTAAATTCATATCTAAGCATTTTTAGTGTTATTATAAATCATATTGTTTTCTTAATTTCACATTCAGGCATTATTATGCTAATATATAAAAATAATATTTATTCTCTGTTGTGATTTTGTATCTTTGACTGTGGTGAACTCAATTATTGGTTCTAGCGGTCTGTGTGTGTGTGTGGAGTGATTAGGATTTTCTATTTGAAATATTATGAAGTATGAATAAAGTAAGTTTTACTACAAAACCAGATCACTGACTGACTTATTAATTTATTTATCTATCTATGTGTCATCTATAATCAGTACTGAGAATGGACATCTTGCATTGTATTGTGATTTGGAGAAAGACACTCATTCTGTAAGCAAGTGTGATGCCAGGAGCAGGTTTGGTAAGTAAAAGTCATTTTCTGTTTGTTGGAAATTTTTATCTTGAATGGGATTTGGATTGTGTCAGATACCTTTTCTGTATCTACTGAGGTAGCCATTTATTTTTTATGTTCTATTCCATATGAGATGTGTTACATTATATGTGGTGTGTTACATAAACTGCTTTTCATCTGTTAAACCCTCCTTGCTTTCCTGGGGCAGATCTCCTTGATTATGATTTATTATCCTTTATGTACTGTAGGATTTGTTCTGCTAACATTTTGCTGAATCTTTAATCTACAACTGTGAGGAATTTTATGTTGTGTTGTCTTTCCTTCTATTACTTTAATTGGGCATTTTTTACTTTTTAAAAAGATTTTATTTATTTATTTTTAGAGAGGGGGGAAGGGAGGGAGAAAGAGTGGGAGAGAAATATCAATGTGTGGTTGTCACTCACATGGCCCACACTGGGGACTTGGCCTGAAACCCATGTATGTGCCCTACCTGGGAATCAAATCAGCGACCCTTTGGTTCACAGCCCACACTCAATCCACTGAGCTACACTAGCCAGGGCCTATTTCTTTATTGAATTTGGCATCAAGGTACTACTTGCTAAATAAAATGAGTTGGAAAGTGATCTCCTCTTTTATCTTTGATAAGAATTAAATTAATCAACAATTTGTGTAATTTCTTATATAGAAATTTAGTAAAAATTACCAGTGAAGCCATCTGTGTCTGGATAGTGAGAGAGGAGAAAATACTTTAGTTACACATCCAGTTTATTTCCTTGTTATTTGTCTATTCAGATTTTCTATTTCTTCTGTGTCAGTTTTGGGTAATTTTAGCTATTTAGGAACTTGTTCCCATCATCTAAGTTGACTAATTTCTTGGCATAAGTTGTTTATAATATTTATTACAGTCATTTTAATTTTTGAAAGGTCAACCTCCCTCCAGATTATGTTAAGTTATATCTTGTCTCATTTTCTCATTCTAATTCTAGATAAATTTTTGTCCATTTTATTGATCTTTTCAAAATCAAAATTTATTGATTTTCTATATTGGTTTTTATCTTTGTATTATTGAGTTATACTCTAGTCTTTATTATATCCTTCCTTTATTTGATTTTGTTTGCATGTTTGCTTGTTTTAGTTCAGTTTTCCCTAGTCTCTAAATATAGAATCTAAGCTTCTAGTTTTGAGATATTTCTTTCCTTTTAAAGTTCTAAATATCCCTCTTTTAAAATGTTGTAGATTGCATTTTCATTTGCATTTAATTCAAAATAGTCTATAATTACTTTTGCATTTTCTGAAAAATAATGTTACCCTTAACTGGGGATATTTTTCATTATTATTAGATTTTAGAGAAAAAGAGAGACAAACAATGATGTGGGAGAGAAACATCAATCTTTTGTGCCCCATACATACCCCTAATGGGGATCAAACATAGAATCTAGGTAAGTGTCCTGACCGTGGATCAAACCCACAAATTTTTGGTGTACCAGATGATGTTCTAACCAACTGAATCACCCAGCCAGGACATCTTGCAGTCTTTTTTGACCTTTAGATTCTGTAGAAGTATGATGTTTAATTTTAAACTTCTGTCTATATTCTAGATACAAATCCTTTACCAGAAATGTGCTTACCTTTTTCCATTTAGAGGCATTGTTCTAAAGTAGACAGTTTAAAATCAACACCCACCAAACTAAACAAACACACAGGGGATTCTTGACAATGTATAAAAAATTTTGATTATCACAACTACAAGGTAGTGCTGGGGCATCTAGTATGTAGAGGAGATTCATTGAATGAACAAACATAATGTAGAAATGGACATAAACACAATGAAAGCACAAATAAATTATGAATGGTCCATATAAATCAGGACTGAATGAAGAAATATGGTTCAGACACATATGGCCCAGGAAGGATGAAAAAGGCTCATTTCATCAAGAGCAAAAACACAACAAATAATAGAATGAAGGCTAGCAGTTCACCTATAAGGCACAGCAAGCATTTGACACCAAGTTGTAAAATAAGCATGATGATAAGAAAATACAAAGTGATAAAATTGGTCAAAGTTAGCAATGTTGACAGTGATAAAAATGGTCATAAAATGTAGCTACACATTTAACATAACATATATATTAAATATGTTATATATTAGATATTAGTCTCCAGAGTTCCAAAAACATTAGACACTGCAATGACAGCAACAAAAACCTAATAAAGGAAGAAAGAAATGAACAACAGAACACATATACATATGGGAATCACATTCTGTGTATACATTGGTAAAGGGGTGTTCTTCATTGTAAAATTAGAGGAATTCAATTTCAAAATAAACCATAGTTTCGAGAATAGATCAGAAAATATGATTCTCAAGGTTATTAACCTTATGAATGTTTTAATTTTGTTTAACTTTGTTTTAACTTTGTTTAAAACATTCATAAGACATAATGTATGTCTTTGCCATCCATTTCTGAGGCCCATTTAAAACATTTGAGATTGAATAAAAGCAAAGATAGGCAGTGAATTTTGAAATATGTTCAACCCTACATTGCTCAACTGCAGAGGCATAAAGAAAAATGAATCTAAAGGACTCACTCATACAACCTACGCTGGTCTGTGCTGTCCACACCTACATGGCAGCACACTAGTTCAGCCCTTCACCAGCCTCCACTATGAGACCCAATGTCTTGCCAAGAAAATATTCTCTAGGAAAACATTTTGGAGCCCACCACTCTTCTCAGAGCTTCTTTCACATCTTTGTTTCTTAGACTGTAGATCAGGGGGTTCAGCATGGGAATGACTACTGTGTAGAACACTGCAGCCACCTTGTAAGCATCCGCACTGTTGCCAGAACTAGGCTGGCAATAAGTGAAAAGGATTGTCCCATGGAAGACAACAATGGCTGTGAGGTGGGAGGCACAGGTGGAAAAGGCTTTACGCCTTCCCTCTGCAGAGTGCATTCTCAGGATGGTGATGAGAATAAACAAGTAGGAGGTGAGGATGAACACAGTGGTGGTGATCTCATTGAAGGAGGCCACAATATAGAGAAATAGCTCATTCACAGTGACATCAGAGCAAGCAAGAGATAAGAGAGGGGGCAGATCACAGAAGAAATGGTTAATCACATTTGACCTGTAGGATGAGATCTCAAGAGCTAAACACAAATGAATCAGAGAACACACAGTCCCTCCAAGGTAGCAACAAGACACCAGCTTCACACAGAGATTCCGGGACATGGTTACCATATACAGCAGTGGGCTACAGATGGCCACAAAGCGGTCATAGGCCATCACAGCCAGCAGGAAGACCTCAGTTACCACACACGTGCAAAACAAGTAGAATTGTGCAGCACATCCCAGAAAGGAGATGGCTTTGTCTTTGTTTAAGATATTAGTTAGCATCTTCGGCATGATGATCGTGGAGTAACAGAAGTCCACCAAGGACAGGTGGCTGAGGAAAAAGTACATGGGAGTGTGAAGTGGAGAGCTGACCTGAATCAGTGCGATCATGCCCAGGTTGCCCCAAACTGTCACTCCATAGATCAGAAGGAAAACCAAGAAAAGAAAGACCCTCAGCTCAGGGGCATCTGATACCCCAAGGAGAATGAACTCTGTCACGGCAGTGCAATTCTCTTCCCCCATTTCTACCAAGTTGGGAAACCAAACGGTGAGTTTTGTGTTTCTTCTAGAATAAGAAAAAAAGAGGAAATAAACAGGGTAATAATATCAGAAATATATAATGATATCTATTAAGCAGGGTATGAGATACGAAACAGATAAAATTGTAATATAATTTAAAATATTGTATTATTGGGTCCCACTGATCAATATTGGCTTAAACATCAACAGAAATGTTAAATAATTACAACCTTTATCTATCACAACAGGTTGATTGATAGATTTAAATTCAGTGGTTTGAATGGTTCCAAAACAGATTCAATGATAAACTTCAAAGATATTAACTCCTGTTTCCTATGAAAAATGGAAATTCTAGTCCACTAAGGGAATACCTGCTATGTTTCTCTAAAATATAAACTTAGTTTTCTGTTGAGTCTATCAGGAACATACATTTGAAACAGACATAAAATTCTTTACAAAGTCACTTTTGAGGTGACAAATTTTTTAGATTTGCAGCTCATGAGGACCCTTTAAATTGGGAATTTTCAAAAGGAAAATTAATATATATCTGTAAAGTGAATTTTCACATCAAAAGAACAAACTGGTTTAATTATTTATAATATTGACTTATGCTACTAAGTTCTTAGGAAGATGAAACTTTTCTATAAATTTTTCTGGAAAGTAATTAGGTTGCATGTATTAGAAGACATAACCCTGAGAAACAACAGAATTGTCTTGTAAGAAGAAATTAACAACATATATTAATTATATTGAAAAAATCATGAAACACTACATCCAAAGCTACATTGAAGCAATTATTATAATATTAGAGATAGAAAAGTTGAGTTGCCAGAGCGATTAAATCTTTGTATTTCGAGAGCAGCTGTTATACCCTGGTGCATCATATCTAGGATAGAGAGTTATCATGTTATTTTAAATTATGTTTCAGATATGGTAATTTTCTTAAAGAAAGATACATAATAAAACACTTAGAGTATAGAACTAGATGGAAGTGAATAGGTACATGTAGAGGTATATAGACAGATGATAGATATTTTATGTTATCATTGTATTTTGGCTATAGTTTAAATGTTAATCCTTACCCACATTAAAAAAGGGAGGTAAGTAAAAATTTCCCAGGTTCTCTGAGGTATTTGGATGAGAAATTGGTTACATTATATTCATATATTCTTCATAAATTAGATAAACCTTTCAGACCTGACCTTAAAGAAAAGGTATGAGGAATTAAAGAATGTGATCCTCCATCTTCCCTCCTAGAGGAGTATTCCCATAATGTCATACATGTACACAGAATGAAAACTGAGTTATGAGATTCTGCACTGAAAATAAAATCTGGTATTTTCTCCATAGCTTGAACTAATTTTAAAGTGGAAGGAAATCACCTTCCTGAAGTCATGATTTTCTTATTACTTTGCCAAAAAAAAAAAAAAAAAAAAAAAAACCAGCCACCAAAATCCTGAATTATTTACCCACTCATGAGTTAAACTAGAAAAATAAACTTGGGAGAATTTCTTCCTAGGTTCCAGGCTGATAATAAGAAACTACTTTAAGGTAAACACAAAACCAATCTGAAAGACTTCATTGAATCAATAGAGGTAGTCCTCATACCCTGACTAACTCTCCATGACCAATTCTCAAGCTCATACAATAACTCAACCCTCAGAATAAAGGTGACAGCAGTATGGTGGTTACCAGAGGGAAGGGGAGTGGGGAGGGGCAGCAAAGAATAAAGGGAGCCAAGAATATGGGGACAGAAGAAAACCTGACTCTGGGTACTGGGCACAATATGCAGAGGAGGTACTGTAGAAATTTACACTTGAAACCTGTATAACCTTATTAACCAATGTCACCTCAATACATTTGAACTATGATAAAACTCACTCTAGTAACATAAAGACTCACTCTAGTAACATAAAAACTCACTCTATTCCTCCATGATCATTAATTTCCATGACAAAAATTGTTGTGAAATGAAATGGAAAGAGATAAGAGACAAGGAGAGAGAGGAGTGAAAGAGAGAGAGAGAGACTCCCACTTCTTCACTCTGTATCCTTTCATGCACATCTATTCTTGGTGTTCCAGAGGAAATTCTTCTAATTCCTCCATCAACTGTCTCTTGGTACAAAAAGACAAAGCATTTGAAACAGTAAGTTCACAGGGATGTGGTATGTTAAATCACTCTCTGTTAAGAAGATAGACCAGATAGTTATATCTATAAAATAATTGTTTGCTGGGAAAATATACTCATTTTAATTTTCAAGTAACCAGAGTTTAGCACTAGCTAACAAACCTGAGTGATGGACATTTTCTCCCTGGTGCTGAACATGTTAGGATGAGTGGGGTACACAATTAGAGACTTATACTGTAATTTAAGCTCCTGGGGAATGGAATGGGTCCCTCAAGTTGCAAGTCAACTATTAATTTCTCTGGTGTAACAAAATATATAAAAATTAACCTTAGACATTGTGTGATGTAACACAAATAATAACTAATCTCTATGGATAATTGTAAGAAAATTTGTTGTTAAAATTGTCCTCATTTGGAAAAAAAACTGTTCACAATAATACACGCCTCCTAGAGGCATGCCTCAACTGTAATTGAACAACAATAAAATAATTTGAAAAAGAAAACACATCTCTTAAATATTATAGTGCATTATGATGTC
Organism: Carollia perspicillata; assembly: GCA_004027735.1. Taxonomy (NCBI): domain Eukaryota; kingdom Metazoa; phylum Chordata; class Mammalia; order Chiroptera; family Phyllostomidae; genus Carollia; species Carollia perspicillata. The sequence continues at coordinate 8,495 of PVKM010033473.1, forward strand.
CTATGTTGATATTAAATACATCACAGCTTATTATGTAGTCACAGCTTATTATTGCCATAATAATATTAATATTGCTAATAAATTCTCCCTTTCTTATTTTATTACAAGTCTCCTAAATCCCTATAGGGCACAATAACTAAAGCTGCCATAATTTTTTTAATATTGTAAATAAATAATGAAACTAGTCAGAAAACTATACAACAGTTCACAATTATTGGGCATTTTTGTGTTGGAACTTATTCTAAATATTATGAAATATTAATTCATTCAATCAGTAGGATAACCAATCAAGAAAACAATCCTGTTTCTAGGACTGTCTTACAAAGGAAATAATGGAGGCACAAGTACTGAGTTGTAACTTGGATAGAATCAAAATAAATCACAGGAAAAGGCTCCATGCTGCTCTGTGCTTTTTCCCACCCTTATGACTTCATGTGGAAAAGAACACACTCTCAGCCAATGTTGAGGATGCATGTGCCTAATGCATGTTTAATGCTAAGAGCCATCAAACAAGACCCTTTCAGTGGACTGTTCTAGGTTTGCTCTTCTTCTTCTGTCTAATGTCCATGTTGGCCACAGTGTTCTATTAGCCTATGTGTATGTCTGGGTGTACACATAAACTGCACAAGGTGTATGTGGCCCAAAAGTACTGGCCAATCACAGAGGGGGAGGACAGAAGGGATTAGCCCCAAAACATGTATTCATATATGTATAGCCCATGGACACAGTGATGTGGTGAAGGCCTGAGGTTGGGAGAAGGAGGTTGGTTAGTGGGGTCAAAGCAGGAGGAAATGGAGAGCATCTGTAATAATGTCAACAATAAGAAATGGTAATGAAATGAAATTAAAAAGTAGTTTCAAGTTAATGATTTTTTATGCTCGCAACCATTATATTACAATATATATCCCCCAAATGGATGAGCCTGACACAACACCCAGGGCTGATTAGATGATCTGGTCCTCCATTTCTACTTCACCTTTCACAACTAACCAAACAGAGGACAAGCTTTCATTGATCTATCATTGTTGAATTACCCCCACAATTTGTTCTGGGGGAACGAATTTTGAGAAAGTATGAACAGTGTTGATCTTGAGGCCATTTTTCATTGTATTTTCTTTTTTTATTGCCGTTCAAGTACAGTTGTCTCAATTTTCACCCAACCACACACCCCAACCCCAGCCATCCATGCCTCCCATCCTCAATCCTACCCCCATTTTGGCTTTGTCCATGTGTCATTTATACATGTTCCTTGATGACCCTTTGATACAGGGTGCAGCCAAGAGGGGGGCCCCAAAAAAAAGGGATTTTGAATGGAGTCCAATACCCAAGGTGTCCAGGAAATATTAAGATGTCCTCACCCCTTCCCCCACAGGTGTCTGTTGGGGGAAGGGACAAATGTAGTAGGACCTTTGAGAGCTGTTTTGCATAGCAACAGCTTTACAGCTAACCTCTGGCATGGTCATTTGAGGTATCTATAGCCTTTAACTGTTTTCATAGATATGTTAAATAGCTGTGGCCATACTTTGAGCTAGGGAGAAGGGAGTGACTCCACCCAGGATGTAACTGGGAGGCAACTCCCCTTGGTTATAGTGCCTGTGTGACAGCTGGAAGAAAATTGGCTCCAGAATATTGGTCCAGATCTGCCCAGACTCATGATGGCAGCTCAGTAAACTTGGGATAATACAGGGATGCTGGCAGGTGTAACTGATTGTAAAAGGAGTCAGAAATGGGAGTACAGAGGAAGATTGGCGTGGGCATTTAAACCCAGACAAGGCAGCCATTAGGGGGAAACCATGTGGGCTTGGGGAGAGTATAGATCCCCTTGCAGTTTTGCAAGGAAGGGGGACCATGTGGTGTTAGCAAGAGTACAGGTCCTTTTGCTGCTTTGCAAGGGGGGAACCACACGGTCCAAGCCGGAGTGCAGATCCCCGCACAGCTTTGCAAGGAGCGGATCCACGAGGCTTGGGGAGACTGCAGATCCACACCTCTGGTGAAGGAAAGAAGAGGCTTTGCCTGGACGGCAACACAGCTGATGGTGCCAGCAGCCAGGGAACATGGATGTGTGCTGCTTTTCCTGACTTACAGTAGCCCGGATAAGGGCAGGGGGAGAAGGAAGCACTGTGGGCATCAGTAGTTATCCTAAAGGACTTTGATAGTTTAATGAGGACATTGGTCACTTATTTGAGTCTACATAGCCTTAAATAAACCTTTCTTTTCCTTTTCACAAATTTCTGGCATTGAGAGATATCTTTCCAATCTGGCGGTGGACAGATGAGCCCAGTAGATGGTCCAGACAGTATTAGTATACCATCCTCCAGAGTCCAGGCCCCTGTGTGTGTATGTGACTGTTCTGTAACAGTTTTTGTCATCCCTGGGTGGGCCAAATATTGCCCCCCCTTGGACCTCTGTTCTGTAACACCTTCCCCTATTTTCCTCCATGATCTGTCTCTCCCCTCCCCTCTGGTTACTGTCAGTTTGTTCTTTATATTAATGTCTCTGGTTATATTTTGCTTGCTTCTTTATTTTGTTGATTAGCTTCCACTTACAGATGAGATCATGTGGTATTTGTCTTTCACCATGCAGTTACTGTGGAAAATAATGTGGAATTTCCTCAGAAAACTAAAAATGTTTTCAAAACTAAAAACTAAAAATTTCCTCAGAAAACTTTTGACCCAGCAATTCCACTGTTTGAATTATAACCTAAGAATCCTGAAACACCAATTCAAAAGAACCTATGCACCCCATTTGTTCATAGCATTTTTAATTTTTTTTTTTAATTCCTCAGCTAAGGCATCCTAAACTTATGGGTGCCTCTTCACATATGATAGTTTTCCCTTTAGCTTATATAATCTTTGGTGAAATGTCTACTCAAATATTTTACCTATTGTAAACATTGTATATAGCTTTCCATGCTGTAGGAGACCATTCTGCGTGGTGTGGACCCAGACAGGACCACACCCATGGATAGATTCTCCCTCGGAGACTCAGGGCTGTATTGTACCTAGACTGTTATGAGACTTGCTTTTGCTAAAACTCCCTCACCCTGAATTGAGGCAGAAAGTGCCTATTGTAACTTCCTAAAATCCATTCTAAACCTTCCAAGGATGAGTGTAACCAGTTCAACCACTTTTTCCTTTTCATTTGCTAATATCCTTCTTCTGTGATGTGATTAGCAGCATTGGCTCCTTTGTTTTCTGTAAAAGGTAACCACCTAAAGAGAGCCTGTGCATAGTAAATGAGGACCATCATGTAAGGTGAGCAGAAACCCAATAAAGGCCTGTCATGGTGGAAGCTGAGGCTATTTCTCCTCTTGAGAGAAAAGCCATGCTTTCCCTTTTCCTCCACAGGACTCGGTAGTCCATGTGAATGTGTCTTATCTCATCCATAACACCGTGGATACTGCAGGCTGGTGTCTGCGTCACCATATTCCACTTGTAATTGTTCATTGCATATTATTGACACAAATCCTCCATCAAATATATAACTTGTACTTTTTGTTTGCTCTTAAATTCTATCTTCTTTTGATAATCCATGTTGAGTTAATGTGTGTGTGTGTGATGTGAGGCAAAGGTTGAAATTCATTATTTTTGCATGTGAATATCTAATTACTCATCTCCACTAACTGAAAGGACTATTTTTCCTCAGTGCATTGCCTTGACACGTTTTCAAAATATTCAAACCATACATATGGTTGGGTTGGTTATTTTTTGTTGGACCCTCAATACTGTTGCACTGTTATACAATGTCTGTCCAGACAGTATCAAGCCATGTAGTATGAAAAATAGAGACATTTATTGAAGAAGACACAAAATACAAGCAACATTGTACATAGGACAATGATGTCTCAGCCCCCTTCAAAGTCAGCACACAGTTCTCCCAATTGCCATTAGCTGAGCTGTTGTATTGTACTGAATCTCATTAATGGTTTGAAATCTCTTCCCTTTTCAAAGGTGGTTTTAGTTTGGGGAAATGGAAGAGTCACAGGGTCCCAATTTTGGGCCGTAGAAGGGGCTGAGTCACTGGGTGATTGAATGTTTTGCCAAAAAAAACTCTGGGGGAGGCATGATGTATGAGGAGGTGTGCTGTCTTGATGGAGCTGCCAATCACTAGCTGCCCATAGTGGTGGCCTTCTGAATCATTCCAATAGTTTCTGTAGAGGAGTGTTCAAGCTTAATACAAAAATTGATGCAGAATCTTTGCTCCACTTGCTCAGTTATTTTGAACACAGTGACCACACACTACAGAGGTTCATTCAACAGCATATACCACCCCCTACTGACTAGTATGGTGAAGTCGCCATTGTTCATCCATGCATATTCCAGTTCACTTTCCTTGGCTACCAGGTTACATCAATGTCATGCAAACCATTCTCATTATATTAACAATGATTTGACTTTTTCACACATATATATGCCTACCTTATACTACTAGTATAAAGAAAGTACAATACTTTGTAATTTTCAGTTTTAAGCACAGACAGTTCCTTACTTACAATAGTTTGACTTCCAATTTTTCTAGCTCTTTATTGTACATATTTTAGCTTCAGCCTGTCAATTTAGAAAAGCTTGCAAGATTTTTAGCAGAATTTTATTGAATCTATTAATCAACTTAGGGAGTCATTGTATCTTAACAATACATAATCATTTGACTAATATATTTTAGGTTATTATGTATAATGATGGATTGATTTTTTCCTCATTATGCTATAGCCTCTTTACCCTTTGTAATATGTCTTGTTCTAATGCCTTCGTTTTATTTTAATATATCCACATAAATTTTTCTATCCTTTTATATTTAACTTATGTCTTCATAATCAAGGAGTTTCTTTAGATAGCACAGTATTTTGTTCTGCCTTTATGTCCAATGCTATATGGCAAATATGGCATTCTCTGTATTTTAATTGTTGTTTCTACACTATTTATAGTTAAAGTTACTATTGATGTGATTGAATTAAATATCTTACCTTAAATACCTTGTCTCTTTTGTTTAATCTGGTTTTATTTCTTTCATACCATTTTCTGTCATCCTTTGAAATGATTTTTTTAAATCTTTTCTGATATTATTTTTTTTTCTTTATCAAATTGTTATGGTTCTTAGGACTTAACAATAAACTGACTTAATAAATTTTGGTTTATTTAATAAATTGTAAATTGTATGGATCAGGAAACAATGGAGTCCTACATACTGTCTTATTCTTTATCCTATTATTTTCCTACATTATGCTTTCATAGAGTCTATAAATGTTAATTTTTGCTATTATTTTTATTTCTTCAGCACTTTATATTATTCTACTTTCCCCTAGCTTGCAAGGATATTTTTAAACAATTAAAAATAAGAAAAATACATTTCAAATTTACATTTAACATGCAACTACCAGTGTTTTCTTGTGTGTGTGTGTGTGTATGTGTGTGTGTGTGTGTGAATTTCAATTTCTGTCTGATAGGATTTTCCCTCTCCCTATGTAACCTATTTTAATACTTATTTTAGTACATGTATGCTGAAAATAAATTACCCTAGCTTTTGCTAGTTTAAAATATTTTTGTCATTTATTTTTTGAAAGACATTTTATTATGTATACTGTTCTGTGGTAGGAGTTATATTATTATTTTTCCTCTTTAACACTTTTATTTTTCAATGTCCTTTTTTTCTCACTTTCAGTTTCAGGCAAGAAATCTGTTCCAATGTTTATCTTTTTTCCTTAGATGAGGTGTTCAAAAGTGGAGGTGGTATTATACCCACCCCACCACACACATATATACAAGGGGCATTTGGCAATTAATTGTGGATTATTTCTGGTCGTCGTAACAAAAAGAGGGTTTTGCTGGCATCTAAAGTGCAGAGGCCATGGGCATGCTTAACATCCCACAATGGAACTGAGAGTGCTCCACAACTACATTATTCACCATGAAGGCATTCAGTACTTATTCTTTACTTTTTTCTTTTTTTTGTGTTGTCTGTGTGTTCCTTCTGTTGGGTGTTATCTGAGACTCTTAGACTTGTGGTTTAGTGTCTTATGATACTTTTAGAAAAGTCTTAGCCATTATCTCTAAATGTATTCAATCTTCCCCGGCCTTTTCATTTTATTTTCAGAGCTTCAAATATAGTGATTTTGACTATTTGATATTGGCATATAGATTAACTATTTCCCTTGATTCTTCATTTTTACTCCGTGTGTCACTTTGAGTATTTTCTAGTAGTCTGTTTGCACATTCACTAATGTGTTCCTTGAGTATGTTGAGGCTACTGCTCTGCCCATAAGTACATTCTTTATCTCTGCTTTTTCATTATCATTTCTAGCAAATTTATTTTTCAGAATTAGGTGCCAAGACTTTGTTGAAATGTCCCATCTATTCACAAATGTTGATACCTTTTCCACTAATACTCATAGAACTAATGTCATTTTAGATAGTATATCTGATAACTCTACAATCTAAGTCATCTGTTAATATCTTGGTTTCCCTGTCACCAGTCATTTTCTCCCACTTATTGGTGCTACATCTACATTTTAAAAATGCATATTATTTGAAGATCAATAGAAATGCCAAGTAAATGGCATTTTGCCTGAATATGATTTATACTTTTTGCTTAGCTTTAACTGTAGTGCTTGAAGATATGCTCCAGTTTTGTTGACAGTATGATTACCTCTAAGTTCCACAAACTTCACATTTATCTATAATCATCTTATTATATGGTGAGACTTAGTTTGCCAGAGATCTCAATATCAATCCATACTAAGCTTTAGAGCTTCTCTTCTCATATAGAGCTCCCTGCAAGTTCTATCCCCCCCGCCTAGAATGCAATTCCATTACTGGGAACTCTATGCTTGTGTCATTTCATTACCCAGTGGCCTCTGCTATCTAATGGGTTCCAGAAAAATTTTGAGCTTGCAGAGTATATAACTTTTTGTGTTGTAATATTAGAAATAATCTCTTTTTAGTTAACCACCTTCTAACTTTAGCCAAAAGTCCGACTACATTAGTTTAAACAAGATTCCACTGTGTAATTGAAATATGTTTTTTAAGTTGTCATTTAATGAGTAATACTACAGACCTTTTAATCCTTCTCTGAAAATGAGAAAGTAAATTACTCTAGGGACAGCATAAGAATTTCATTTTAAAATAAATAAGTTCTCAGATGTGCCTTTAACAAAAAAAAAGAAAGGAAAATATTCATTAAACTGCTAAAATAAACATTGATGAAGAGGGCTCATGAAAATTTGCAATTTACTGTGCCTATAAAGTAGTCTACCACCAAACATATCCTCAAATAGAGTAGTCTGATAATAAGGGTGCACAATAAATACTAGACACACTCTGTTATAATTCAAGCTATATAAGAAAGAAGACCTCTTAGTTAAAATTATTTCTAAATGTTTCCATAGCCAGATCATTCTACCTCTGTCCTGTACCTATGATAAATATATGAAATGTACCTTAAAATAATATAGGTCATATATGACAAGCCTATGCTTAACACCATTCTCCATGATGGAACC
>PVKM010033474.1:0-15958 GCA_004027735.1 Carollia perspicillata
CTAGATAAAGTTCTCATCCTGGCCTCTTTCAGACAGGAAAATGGCCTCTGTGGGAGGTGGAGGAAGCCAAGTTTCAGCTCCAGGGGCCAGCTTCTCTAAGACAGCATTAGGGTAAGACTTACATACAGAGAACACTGTCTCTCCTTATCACACCCCGTCCTTGGGGCCCACCTCCTCTCCTTCCATTCATTGCGCACCTTAAGTCCTGAGAACACCAGAATACAGGACTCCCCAGACCTTCTCAGAGGACTGTCTGCTTCAGACACAGATCCCCCCTTACTACACTCACTCAGTGTCACTCCATGGCATTGACATTGTGCGCCCTTGGCGGGGCAGCTCCTTTAGCTTACTGTACTCATGGACCACCTCCATAGACCATCTTAGAGCCCGCCCCTCATCTGGGGTGCTGGGAGCCAGGTCACACACATCTGTTCTGTCTTTCCTGTACCTGCCTTTTCACTTGCTTATCTCCCTACCTTCATTTGAATAGCCTATGAGAACCAGGGAATCGTTTTTTCCATTTCCTCTACCCTTCCCCTTCAGGACCCTGGAGCAGGCACCCTGCTCTACTTTCTCATTTCTCAGCCCAGGGAGCTGCAAAGGTGGTGAGTTAGTTACCTGGGTTCTTGGGCAGCCCTGAGCTTCTCCAGTCCCTGCCTCCAACCCTGGGAATCGCTGACTCTCTGCTGAAAGGAAATTGAAAGCGACTGAAAGAGAGCCCCAGGGAGTGAGAACTGTCCTGGCCTGTTACAGACTTGTTCTCTGCTTTAAGCCACTACCTTACAGTTGGACGCAACTATTTTCCCTGTAGTAAGTGGGATTCTGAATGGCGGGGAGGGGAAGTATTGGGAATAAAACTCACGTAAAACATTTGGGTGGATGACAGTATTCACACGTGTGCCTGATTTTTAAAAAACAATCTTCAGCTGTGTTGGAATTTTGAGTGATGGTGTCTGTGCAATTGCTTTCTGAGGGAATGTTTTGGCCTTTGAATCACACACTCTCTCTAATGCCCTCCTGATCCACTCCCTCTGCCCGCTGCAGGCAATCCACTGTGGTTGGGAACAGCAGAACATGTGGGACTTATTCCTCTTCAGATTTTGTGTCTTAACAAAAATGTACAAGGAAAACAGAATATGTTCCATTGCTAAGCAGCCAAAGTCATGCAGTTTTAAATTAAAATTTACGTGACAGGCTTAGTCCTACAGATAAGGTTTAAGACAAAATCGTGCTGTGATGAATCTAAAGCCAGCACTCTTCAAAAAAAAATTGAAGGTATGTTGTTATACACTGGGAGTCTGCTCGGCAACCAGCTCGGAAGAAAAGTGACAGCAGAGTGGCAGGGTCTGGGGATGGTGTGGACACAGAGCCGGTCCTTGCACAGGCGCTGGTGTGGAGAAGGCACATCTGGTGAGTCTCAGTGGAGTACTTCTAGTGTTTAAACAGCCTCACTAACAGCTCCCAGAATGGCCCATCGTAGGAGGAAACTGGCTCCAGACCCCAATATGGCTCTCGTTTGAATCCAGCCTCGAGAGAGAAATCAATAGCAGAAGAAGCCACAGCTGCTACCAGCCCCTTGTGGCCTCTGCATAGAGCTGGATACTTGCTGCTCTCTGCCAGTCCTTTCTGCCCAGAGAGCCCGACAGAGCAAGACCAAAGGTCTGTTCCAGGACTACAGGGGCTCAGCATCTCGACAAGGGAATGACTTGGCAATGCTTACACAGAGAGCCGGTTTGGGTGCTTCGGAGCGTCCCCTGACTCCCTTCCTACCCCTGAACAATCAGACGATACAGAGAAAACTTCAGCTGGTGGATTTCTCTGTAAGAAATTAAAGTCTCACAACAGAAACTTTCAGACCACACAGTTTTTGCTCATGTGGAAATGTGTGTGCCTGGGGTGTGTCTGCTTGTGGACAGTGTTTGGTGTGACAGGTGCAGGTGACCGCCTTGTGACTGTGCCTGTTTTGTACCATGTGGGTGATTAGTGACTAGGCGTGTATTTTAGGATGAAGAGGAATGTTCAGCATAGCGTGTGTATGACAAAGCAGGATGATTTCAAAGATGTTTCAGGGGTTATCAATCCCACTTTTATATCTTTATTTTCTAGAGTAGTCTCAAGAAAGGAAAAGAAAGATAAATGTTTGCTCTGCCTCTCCAACTATGTACCAATCCTTCAGATACAGCTGGGCCATACCCTTTGAACTGGTGGCGAGAGGCTATTTTAATTAAGGTCATTGAGAGACTACAGAAAACACGATATCATGAGTGAACTCTGAGCTAAAAACAAACAAAAGTAGCCTTCAAAACAGCCTTGTATGTACTGAGTGTTCCTTTCAATTTGTGAAGATTCACACAATAATGCACGTTTCAAGGAGAATTTCAGGGAAACTTTTTACCTGAACCCATAAGCTTAGAAGGTGAAGAATAGATTCTGTTAGCAAATATTTCACTTGCAAATATCAGCATCCCACCTTCTCTAACTGGATCCTTGAACACATGTGTAGTAGCTTTCTTTTCCTTTGTACCCATAATGTTTAGTACAGAAATAAGCCTTCCTGCTGCTCAGTCGTTACCCATGTGGTGTCACAGAAACACACTCCCAGAGCCGTCACCAGACCTGTCAGCCAGCGCAGTCCACTGCAAGCAGAGACATCCTGTCACATACATTCTCACAAAAGCAGAATTTGTGTTCTTGTAACTGAATAATGTGATTTGAACCAATAAGAATATACATCCATATAAAGCTGTAAGCTATAAGCCTATGACAGGAAATTCTGTTTAATTTAAAGAGAGATTCATTCTTCTAAAAGGATACGCAGCTAACTGTTTCACTGCCAGGATGATATTATATATAAAAGTGAATACTTTTATTTTTAAAGCAGCCTGAACAAATCTTTAAATTCCACCAGCTGAATAACCTTTTTTTATGTCATATTAGTGTAGAAAGTGCATTAAAGCTTCAAAGCTCCAAGGTCACATGTAGTTAAGTTCATTTCCCGATACCAGGCCTCAAGTTTGGGTTTCAAGCCTTGGGGAGCAGCTTACTCACACTGATGAGCATCTTGAATTTAGACCCATAGATCTAAGCTTTTAACAGTGTGTAGCAGTCTACCTACATCCCAGGCACAAGTTTCTGAAAGACCCGTAGCTAACGAGGTTGTAACTCTGTCCTCTCTCGCTCTTCACTCAAGGCATAATTCAATCCGAAGACAACTCAACCTGTCAAACCCGGACTTCAATATCCAGCAGCTTCAAAAACAGGAACACTTGGCTGGAATCGGTCGAATTAAGCCAGAGTTATATAAGCAGAGGTCATTGGATAATGACGACGGGAGAAGGAATAGCAGCAAAGCCTGCGGGAAACTGAACTTTATTTTAAAATATGACTGTGACTTAGAGCAGCTCATAGTGAAGATTCATAAAGCTGTCAATTTGCCCGCCAAGGACTTTTCCGGGACTTCAGATCCTTATGTCAAGATCTATTTGCTTCCTGATCGGAAAACAAAACACCAGACTAAAGTTCACAGAAAGACCTTGAACCCCGTGTTTGATGAAGTGTTTTTGTTTCCTGTTCCCTACAACGAACTCGCAGCCCGGAAGCTTCACTTCTCTGTGTACGACTTCGACAGGTTCTCTCGCCACGACTTAATTGGCCAAGTGGTGGTGGACCACTTCCTAGACTTGGCTGATTTCCCCAGGGAGTGCATCCTTTGGAAGGACATTGAATACGTCACCAACGTAAGTCCAGCATTTCTTCTTTCTGGGGGCGGGAGTGCTTCTTGGTCAGAATGCAAAGAAAGTACTTGTACCTTATTTTATTTGAGGGGCAAAGTATAAATTTCATGTCAATATACATGTATCATAGCTGTGGCTTCAGAACCTCCTTGTACCTTTCTAGAAATGGTACTTCAAAAGGTCTTTAACAATATTCATTTGAAATTTCCAAGGATTATTGATGAAAACAATATTCAAAAATAACCTTTGCTCTTTTCTACTTTGTAATTCTTAGCTACCCTCTAACAGACACTACATATTATCTGCCCTCCTTACCCAATTCTCTTTAAAGCTGTCTTAGCTCGTTTGTGCTAAATGGGTCCTGGCATCCTATTGACCATAATCTGCAGCTGAGAGCATTAAGTTGTTACCCATGTTCTCAGGTCAGCTTGGCTCAGTAGCATTTCTCATGATGGGATCTTCACCCTTAACCTCAGAAGTGAGAATGGTTGAGAAGAGTTGGTGCCACATTTTCAAATACTGAATCAAAGTTAAAAGAAGAGCAGTCTGAAAATATGTACATCTATTGGCAACACTAATGTATAGAAGGCCAGATCCAGTTTAGAGCTCAGGAGAGAGAGAGCAGAGGTGCCACGTGGCAGTGCCATGTGTCCATGCACACATTTTCAATGTAGGACTGCGGTGGTGGTTTCTTTTTTACTCCATCTACATCCTTTTCATTAACCTGCAAGAGGTTCAGCGACACTCCCAAAATGGAAAGTGGAATTGGACTTGTTTAGGTAACTGATGTTTTCTTTAGGTTTTAAAACTCTTTATTTGCATATTAGAAAATTGTGCATTCCAATAATTAAAATCATTTTAAGTCCTGGCTGGCATAGCTCAGTGGATTGAGCGCAGGCTGCAAACCAAAGGGTCACAAGTTCGATTCCCAGTCAGGGCACATGCCTGGGTTGTGGGCCAGGTCCCCAGTGGGGGCCATGTGAGAGGCAACCACACATGGATGTTTCTCTCTCTCTCTTTCTCCCTCCCTTCCCCTATCTAAAAATAAATAAATAAAATATTTAAAAAATCATTTTAACAAAAAGGGGCACTCTGATTAAACTGCATTGATTATTTTAATGCTACTTGTTTCTTTCACCTGTCCAAATTCCCTCAGATAACTGTTAGCTTGTCTTTGGGAGTACAGGCCCTTCTGAGGCCTTTCCCTTCCCGTTTCCTTTTCTCTTTCCCTTTCCCTTTTTTGAATCCAAAGACATCAAGCACCAAATCCTCACTCAGCCAAGACCATGATCCAGCTTCAGTTTGGAGCCCATCTAGTGAAAGGCTCTCACCCTGCTCAGGAATTGAACACACAATTCTCTGCCCGATGACCAAGTAACCACCCTAGTTCTTTGTCATCCTCAGCCTGTGAACTGGGGACTTGCCCACATGTGGACACCTTCTCTTCACGTGCCACCAGGACCCAGTGCCAGCTTTGCCCTGCTGCTTTGATGAGTGAAGTGTAGCGTGGGTTTTGCTGGCCTTGATGATAATGTTGAGGAAAGAAAAGAAGGTGCAGAGATCATCATGTGATGAAATAAAGTGATTTGAGAGGTTAGGAAAGGAACAGATCTCTTCAATCTTGAAAGGTTGCAATATCTGTAAACTCAAAAATTGATGCGAGAGGAAGCAAGGATTATACTTATTCCCAAGTCAGTAGGCAACGTGAGAAGCTCTAAAGAAACAAGATGGGCAGGCAGCTTATGATGTATGAACGGCCCAAGAGCAAACACTCTCAATGGAACATTTGCCAAGTCCCCTTGGGTGTCAGCTGAGACACTGCTGCCAACAGTGATGGGCCTTGGTAGAGGGAGGGTGGTCATACCATCTAGTGTGACGTCAACTTGTGTTTGTCATAAATGTGTACTGTAAAATAGCTGGAATGGTTATTAAAAAGCTCAACAGGGATCCTGCTGTGAGTGGCCTTCTAGGGACTTTGTGGAGAGAGCAACACTGATGGGACAGTGGCTGATAAAAATCTGGATGTTCCCTGGTGGGAATGTCTTCTAGTTTCCTTTGGGTAAGAGCAGAGAAGGGCAGCCTGCAGGGCCTTAGGGCCCGGGGATCCCTGCCATTTGAGCATACTCCTGCGACTGAGTTCCCCGTCCACTGGTGGGCAATTCTTGATTTGCAACATATTTGTGAAGAATGATAATTATTTATCAAGGAGGAAACCCAAAAAGGCCAGTGCTTCAAAATGAATGAATGAATGAATGAATGAATGAATGAATAAATAAATAAATATTCTAAGCCTTGATCAAGGCCTTTGGATGATCAGCAGGAGAGAGGATATTCTGAGAATGGAAATACAGATCATTTTATAATCTATATATTTTTTAAGTTTCATTTAAAAATTATTATTTGGGACTGTGTTGACTGTGCCTTTTTGAATGTGACTTTGTGTAGAGACTGAGATTTGCTGAGGTTTTGTCTTTATAATAGCGTATCTGGAACTTAGTGTATATGATGGACACGTACCGAGGAATTGGGATAATTAGATCAACGGACATGAACCTGCCGCTCAGGTGAGCAGTGGAATATCACCACTGCTTTGGTGACTTCTGGGTTCTCGCTCATCACGTTGTCTCTCAGTCCACTCCTGCTCAGAGAAAACCACTCTCCTGATTTTTATTTATCGTGACATGTTTGTAAGACAGTGTATTACTTGGTTTTGTTCTTTCGTGATTTTCATAGCTCTTCTTTGACTTTTTTTCTCCAGTTCACATTGATTTTGAATAGAGATGAATAGAGATGCAGTTCATGTATTTTCATTACTGTAGAACATCCCATTGTGTTATATATGGCAGATTAGCTTTCCTGTATTGATGTCATTTGGGTTCGTATGAGTTCTTTTACGATTCTGAATAATACGGCAGAGAACATTCATGTGCACATTTTCTGGTGCGTGTACACAATAATTTCTCTAGGGTGTATCCCTGGCAGAGGTAAAGTAGACACATGTTCAGCTTTTCTGGGCAACGCCGAGTTCTTTTCCACAGTGGCTGTACAGATTGATCCTCCCCCTGGTGAGACATGATAGTTCCTGATGCTTCACATTCTCACCAACTCTTGCAGTTGTCGCCCTGTTGAATATGAGTGCCGCGCATGCATGGAAAATGGTATGTAATTTGTACTCGGTGGTTGCCCATCTTTTGATGTTTATTGGCCATTCATGTCAATATGTTTATTGTTTCCTTTCTTGCAAAATGCTTGTTCAGCTCTTGTTTTCTGTTTCCTTTTCCTTATTTATTCATATATCTTTACATAGTCTCCATGCAAATTCTTGGTGATGTGTGTTAAAAACATCATCTCTACACTGTGGCTACCTTTGTACTCACGTTACGGTATCTTTTGATCAATAGTAGTTCTTATGTTTAATATAGTCAAACATGTCAATATTTTTCATTGAAAGTTAGCATTTTCGTGTCCTGTTTAAGAAATCCTTCCTTACTCTGTCACATAGATATTTCTTCTATATTTTCTGTTAGAAATCTTAATGTTTTGACTTTCCTAATTATGATTTTAATCTACCCAGAATGAAATTGTTTGTATAGACAATACAAGCACTCTGTATTAGTCAGCTCAGGCTGACAAGACAAAACCCCATGAACTGTTAAAACAACAGGAATTTATTTCTCACAGTCCAGGAAGCTGGGAAGTCCAAGATCAAGGTGCTAGCACATTCCGTTCCTGGAGAGGGTGCTTTTCCTGGCTTGCAGCCAGCCGCCTTCTCACTGTGGCCTCACAGGGTGGAGAGAGAGAGAGCTTTGGCCACTCTTCCTCTTATTACAAGGACACTAGTTCCATCATGGGGACCCTGTCCACATGACCTCATCTAAACCTAATCAAGTCCCAAAGGACTCTCTTCCTAATACCATCACCTTGGTATTGGGCTTCACCGTCTGAACTGGTGGTGACATAAATATTCACTCCATAATGCATCCACATTTCTTTATCTGTATGGGTAATATGGGTAATCGGTTTTCTGGCATATTTTCCCAAATCTGCCATGCACGCTCTGTCTGGTACAGGTTTTGATATAAGAGTCTGTTCTGGCTTCTCCTTTTCTATCCATTGTTCTATTTGACTATCCCTACTGTCATTCTACGATAAGCCTTAATATCTGGAAGAGCGATGTATTCATTTTCCTGCTTTTTCTGCAGTTCAGTCTTGACTGGTACTTGACTTTTCCCATAAATTTTACAACCTAATGGTCAAGTTAAACAAAATATTTTCTTTTATCTGTTCGCAGTTGTATGAAGTCTGTAGGTTAGTTTAGGGAAATTTTACATCTTTTATGATATTGAGTCTTCCTACTCATGGCAATTGTGCATTTCTCCATTTGCTTAGTTCTTTAAAGTTTTCATTCAAGTCCTATAATTTTCTACATGAGGATCTTTCATTTCTCTTGTTAGATTTATTGGCAGGTGTCTTTTTGGTTATTTTAAATAGTGTCTTTTCTAAAATTGCACTTCCTAACTAGTGCTGCTGTATAGTAATAAGTTTAAATTTTGAATATTTACCTTCTATTTGTCAATCTTGCAAAACTTTATTAATTCTGTAATTGGATTGTGGATGCTTCTTAATTTTCTTTGTAGATAGTCATGTGAACTGTGATAGCTTGTTTCTTTCTAATTTGTATACCTTTTGTTCTTTTAAAAAACATTTGGTGCCCAGACAAGGAATTCCAAAACAATGCTGAATGATAATTATGGTAGTCGTCACCCTTGACTTTTTCCTTATTTTAAATGGAATGTTTTTAACATGTGCATTGATACAAATTTTGCTATAGATAGTTTGTGGATGTCTTCATAATATTTAGGATGTATCCTTCTATTCCTAGGTCACAAAAACTTTATCACAAACAGTTCTTTTATCAAATGCTATGAAACTAGGAGGTTTTCCCCCTTTGATATGCCCCTCTGGTCAATTACATTAATTAATTTTCTCATTTTGAGCCAATCTCAGATCACTAGTGTAATCCCAATTGGCCTTGATATAGTACCTGTTTTATGCATCGCTGAGTTCAGTTTGCTAGTACTTTGTTTAGCGTTTTTGACATCTGTGCTCGTGAGTGATACCTGTAATCTGCTTGCTCGTATGGTCCTTACCTGGGTTGGGATCAACATGATTCTTGACTTATAAAATTGGTTGAGGGTATTACTCTGGGCATGTTCCGTTGGCTTCTGTTCAGTCCCCTGGAAGCTTTGGGGTTTTTGTTTCTTTTTCTTCAAACTGAAAAGATCTCCCTTAGTCTATTGCTACTGATGAGGTCCAGACAAGGAGAAAGGGAGGGCAATGAAGTTGGGATATTTATTTCTCTACATATCTTCTCTGGGGTCTCCGTGGGCTGGTAGTAATCTTCAGCAAACAGCCACAGCTCCTGAACGTCTTTGTTTTGCTCTTCTTCTTGGTAGGTTGTTATTCTGGGCACAAAAACTGGCAGGAGAGGGGGGCAGGTAGAGGGGTGTGTGTGTGTGTGTGTGTGTGTGTGTGTGTGTGTGAAACTCTTCAGTTATTCTGATTTCAGTATTGTAAACCTACCATTCCGTAGTCTGCTGACCTCTAATTGCTTTTAAGAAGTAAACGTTTAGTCTAATATTTATTCCTTTGTACGTAATTTTCCTTTTCTTTCTTACTGCTTTCAAGATCTTGCTTTCCTATTTAGTGTTTTGTACTTTAACTATAATATTGCTCAGTGGGCATTTCTTTTTATTTATCCTGACCGAGATTTATTGGGTTTCCTGAACCTGAAGTTGTTTCTTTTTATCAGTTCAGGAAATTTTTCAGCCATTTTCTTCTTTCTATTTGTAGAAGTTTTATTTGATATGTTTTTACATTTGCTTAATATATGTGATAGTTTCTTTTTTTTCCAACATACTTTCAGTTCCCTTTTCTATTTCTTTTACCCTTCCAGACACATGTATGTTCATAAGCATGCATATATGTATATAAATACATATACATGTATATAAACATATACATATAAGCACAAATATACATACCTATACATATATATTCTGTTGCTGATAACCTTTGCAGCTCCGATTCTTTCGCTTGGCATTTCCATCCACTGTGTAACTTACCATCCCTTATAGTCACTTGTATTTAGTGATTTATGATTGTGAGTTCATCTGTCTTGGAACTTGGTCAGTACAGTCATCCTTGGTTTTCGTGGGGAATTGGTTCCAGGACTCCCATGGATACCAAGATTTGCACTCGCAACTCCCTTAGTCAGCCCTCCGTATCCATGGGTCCCACATCCTTGGATTTAACCAAGGGCAGATGGATATGGAATGTATAGATGCAGACATCAAGAATGAGGACGGCCACTAAAGTTTTCAAGCCCTGGGTTTAAAGTACATCCCTTTAGAGGTAATTTGTGATAGCTTCTACCAGATGCCTAGGTGAACTACCAGCGTGCAACCACTTTAAACTGAATTTTGAGCTTGAGGGTTTTGGGACAACAGAGGTAGGGTAAATATAGGCTCCAAATGTGTAAGTGTAGGCTTGTATTAGAGGTTCAAAACTGGCATGTGGGATTTTTTTTTCTTGCTTTACCCAGAGCAAGTTCAAGACAGAATGGAACTCCAGCATCTACCCATGCAAAGCAGATGTTCTGTTTTGTTTGTGTTTTAAAACTGTGACCCTTAGCCCTGGCTGGTGTGGCTCAGTGGATTGCATGCCAGCATGCAAACCAAAGATTGCTGGTTGCATTCCCAGTCAAGGCACGTGCCTGGGTTGCAGGCCAGGTTGCCAGTAGGGGGCATGTGAGAGGCAACCACACATTGATGTTTCTCTCCCTCTCTTTTTCCCTCTCTTCCCCTCCCTCTATAAACAAACAAACAAACAAACAAATAAATAAATAAACTGAAATAAAAATGTGACCCTTAATCTTCAGGACTCTAGATGCATGCAGGATTCCCCTACAGTCCCCAAACCCAGACATTAAACCCCACGAGATTCACAATTTCCTCCATTTAAGCTCCAGCTCTAGAGCTTACTTACCTCTGTGGATTTGTGCTTTTTTTTTTACTGTTTCTGTCCCGTCTGCTTAGCTCTGCATTAAAAAGGATTTTATAACCCAGTATTTTTATCTGAAGCAGTTTCTATGAACATCCAACCTATTACTGGAAACATTGTATACTGGATTGCTCCAAGCCTGTTCAAAAATCAGTTTTTACTTACACTAACTGCACAGTAACCTATGTAGCCATTATATGTTTGCCTTGTGGTTGAATAGCCACGAAGAGCCTCAGAGGTCCTGTAAGCTAAAAATCCTTATTTTAGCACATACAGCTGAGTGGGGGGGCCATCAGGAGATTCGACCAAGGTCACACAGCTGGACAATAGCCAGCTAGCAATGAGGACTAAGTTTTTGAACAGCCAACTCCATTCATGAAAAGTCACCTCACAATTATCATGCATGCTCGTTTTCTTCTCTTTCCTTTCTTTCCCTGGCTAACTTGCATGAAGCTCAGATTCCAGCTTCAATGCCACTTCCTCAGAGAACTCTTACCTGAGCCCTGTACTAGGATAGGTGTTTCTAGGCTTTGCTTCCATGACATTCTCTACTTCTGTCATTCCTTATCATACCTTCTTTTCTGTTATTTGTCGATTTCTTTCTTCTCCATTAGACAGCTCTGTGAGTGCAAAGACCACATCTGGCTGGTACACTACTATGTGTCTGGCCTCTAGAATAATGTTTGGAAGTGAAATGGTTAGTGAACACTAACTGAATAAAATGAGGTTCCTTATGAGGGGCTGCTTTGGTGAGGTTTTGGGCTTGATTTGGTTGGGAGCTGTTATGCAGAGAACCTATCAACTAATTTTGAAAATTTTTGTTCTTTATTTCTCCAGGGAGATGATGAGTTTTATAAGTGTTAGGAGACAAATAAAAATTAATTCTTGGACCATCCTGTGAAGAAAAAATAGCAACTATTGAACGTAAAAGTGATAGTTTAATTAAACCTCTCACCTAGTGAAACAAGCTCAGTCGATAATGGTATAATGCACCTTAGTGGGATGTGTGTTGGCTGACGAGAGAAGGCAGCGTCTGGGGGAAGGTCTCAGAAAAGGGCGAGGCGCGAGGTCTGGGCCAATGTTGGCTGCCATGCCTGTACGCCTGGCTCATTTATTTGTTTATTTTATTTCACTTAACCCCTAAGCACTTTATTTTTTTTTAAGTCAATCTTTATGATAATGTAAGAAGCAAAAGCTTACCTGATGATGATGACGTACAGAGCAAACGCTTAAAATTATGCAAATCTATTGTGACCCAACAATTTTACTTTTTAGTATTACTATTTTTCCCTTTCGATTTTATTTTGTATTAGTTTCAAGTATACAGCATAGTGTGGTTAGACGATCATAGGCTTTATTTAATGTTCTCCACAATGTGTCCAATACTGCACCTGGCACCATGCATAGTTGTCGAAATATTGAGTGTATTCCCTGTGCTTTGCCTACGTCCCTGTGATTCTTTTGTAACAACCAATTGGTGCTTCCTAATCTCTTCACCTTTTCACCCAGCCCCACAACACCCCTGCCTTCTGATAACAACCAGTGTTCTTTCTCTCTGTCTTTGCTTATGTTTCAATTTCACTGGTTTGTTTATTTTGTTCATTAGATTCCACATGTAAGTGAGATTGTATGGTACTTGTCTTTCTCTGACTTATTTCACTGAGCATAATACCCTCTAGGTCCATCCATGCTGTCACAGATGGTAAGATTTCAATTTTTTGGGGGGGCTTCTGGCATTTTTAATATACCCCACTCATCGCTGGCTCTCTGGCAAGTTAGGCAGTGAGCACTTCAGAAATCTCTCCTGGTGGCTGTGTTAGAAGCTGGTTCAGGACTTTCTCTGGGACCTGTGATCATCTCTGCTTGACTCCAACCTGGAGGAGATGCCAGCTGCCCCACACAGCATTATTTTAACGTTAAGGAGTATAATTTGCTTACACTTCCATCAAAATTTGACTTTTTGAGTCCTTGCCAAGTCCAGTATATTACAGTGGCTGATTTAGGAATTCCCCTGTTCTGTCTCCAGGCCCCTGGGGCCATTGCTAGACCTGATGGCGGTAGCCACCTACAGCCACTTAGGGGACCATACAAGCTTTCAGGGAAGCCCAGGACGCGTGCCCCTCACCGCTGACTATGTGAGGCCGTGTCACATTCAGTGGTCTCCTGGTAGAAGTGTAACAACTGGCTGGGGCAGGAGGGATAGAACAGGGGCCTGATTTCTGGCATTTGTTCACTTCTGTGATGTCAGTCCTGCCAGTGGGGCTGGTTTGAATCTACCAATGTGACACCACTGAAGGCAGAATTGGCAAAAGATGCTCACATGGGCTCTCGCCAGCTGGTGCCGGTGGTGAGAGCAGCTCTGGTTTACTGCTGCATGTGGGGCTGGGCACACTAAAGCTGGGTGGATAATGGACCCTAAGGGACCAACAATTTGAGAAGCCTCACAGGAAGCCCTGGTGTCCAGCTGACAACGGCGAAGCCAGGTTTCTTCTATAACATGGATGTGCATGGAGTGGGCTGTTGCTGGGATGTAATGAGCTGTGTCTGTCTCCAGGAGAGCCCACCGAACCCCAGTCTCAGACACATTATCTGCCCTTCATGCCTCGGTTGTTCAGAGGGAGTGAAAAGGGGTAGAACTGGAACAGACTGTCTGAAAGAAGGAATTAATAAAGCTACAGGTCTCTGCCAAAGAGACTTTTGATAGCTTTTCCTCCCAGGGTAGGTGCCAGGACAAAGCATTTGCTTTTTTAATTGAAACATATGACATATACAAGAGAATGTTTAATGTATAGGTATGATTTAAAAATAACAAAATGTACATCGGTCAATCCAGAATTTAACTGAAGAGAACACTGTCAGTCTCCCTGAAGCTCCATGTGTCCCTTCTCCATCCCACAGTCCCCCAGAGATGATCAGTATACTGAATTTTGTATGTATGACTCGGGGTTCACAAGAGGAACACAGGGCAGAAAGCTGAGAAAGCAGGCTGGCCGTGTTGGGGCTCCTGTGTGCATAGATGGAGGCATCCTGCAGCTCACAAAAGAGAGCAGGGGGTGCTGATACTCCTCCACACAGTCTCCCCACATTTTCATGATTTTAGATGAAATTTGGTAAGCAGTAAATTTAAAAGAGAAATAAAAACACGTTTATTTTAAACGTCTCTATGAACAGGTATGGGAGTGTTTAAGGCAGTTTTATTCATAAGTACCAAAAACTGGGAAGCGACCTCACTGTCCTTCAGTGGGTAAATGGATAGACTGCTACATTTATTCAATGGAATATTATTTGGCAATGAAGGAAACCATGTGTGCATGATATACACACACTGAAATGAATCAATCTCAGGTGCATCATGCTAAGTGAAGGAAGCCAGACTCAAAAGGCAACACACTGCATCGTTCCATTTATATCAGGGGTCCTCAACCTGTGGGCCGCAGATTGGTACTGGTCCAGGCCTGTTAGGATCCCGGCCACACAGCAGGAGGTGAGATCGAGTGTAATGACTATGAATCACTCCCCCCCCCCCCCACACCTGTGTGTGGAAAAATTGTGTTCCACCAAACTGCTCCCTGGTGCCAAAAATGTTAGGGACCACTGATTTGTATGATACTTTTGAAAAAGGCAAAATTTTAGAGAAAGAACAAATCGGTAGTTGCCAGGAGTTGGGGGTGGGGAGATGAGTTGACTGCAAAGGGTCAGTGAGAGGGGCTTGTCGGTGAGTGAGGGAATTGCTCCCTCTTGCAGTCATGGTGGCTACATGCATTTGTCAAAACTCATAAAACAGGGTAACAAACCTGTGAATTTTGCCGAACATACATGAAACATAAATTAATAAAAATTTAGAAATCACCTTTAAGGCATAAATAGAAACTTAAATGAATGAGAAGAATATCTGATGAAAAGAGCCAGTGCGTGTAGAGTGTGAAGGTGTAGATACAGAGGTACACTAGTCAATAGGGTGAGCTCCCAGAAAAGGGAGGAGGCAGACTGTGAGACGCAGGTAGGCCGCTGGCTTCATACGCACATTTCCTTTGTTGTGGGAATTGTTGAGATAGGTGTGGGAGCAGATGCAGGGAAGTTTGGAGATTTGCGGTTGAAGATAAACAGAAATTTTGGGCAAAAGTTATGGCAAAGGGTTTTGATCTTGACCAGTTCCAACCAACCGATGCTAGCTAATTAGTGGGCTTGTTCAGAAGAATTAAGGGCTTAGCAAATGGGAAGGCCAGGATCCAGTAGCCATGTCTGCCATAGGTTTTCGACAACCAGTTCCCTCTGTTACTCCATCTAATGCCCTGTAATCGCTCACTCATGTATTTGTTCTGTACACACTCTCTTCTCTGTCTACAGTGACCTTTTTTCCACTTCTCTTCTGTGGTCACTTCAGTGTTACTCTTCTCAAAGTCCTACGCTTCACCATCACCTTAAGCATGCCCTTCCTATACTCACCAGGAACAGAGGAGGTGTCCCTGTGAGCCCGTATAGGATCCTCTACATACCTCTCCATAGCAGGTACCACATTTGATTGTGAGCACCCATCCTGCCTCTCCCACTAGTCTAGGTGTTCCTTGAAGAGAAAGTCTGTGACTTCAGTACTTAACCTAAGAGGTAGACAATAAATGCTCTTTGAGTGAACAAGTGAAATGAACGAGTGGATGGATAAATGAAATGAAGATGGCGCCAATGTAGTGTGTGTGTCTTAACTAGGATTCCCTGGAAGCAGAGGCTAAAAGGCCCTCTTGTGCACATTGTTTATTGAGGAACTGCTTTGAAGTAAAACTCGTAAGGAAGTAAGGGCAGCAGGACAGGCAAAGACGAGGCTTCGGCAAAATCCCTGAGCCCGAGCCCACAGGCAGCTGTGGCTGATCGGAGGCACCACAGAGGTATCCTGCTCTGAGACAGGGACTCCTCTTTACCCTGCCTTTGTCATTGTCTGTGGCCACCCCTGGAGAGAGGATGTAACTTGCCAGTTACTTTTAAGGTGGGGCCCAACAGCCAGCCGAGGTGAATTGTCCCAACAATAATGCAACAATGGGCCCTGGCTGGTGTAGCTCAGTGGATTGAGCGTGGGCCTGCAAACCAAAGGATTGAGGTTCGATTCCCAGCCAGGGCACATGCCTGGGTTGCAGGCCAGTTCCCAGCAGAGGATGCATGAGAAGCAACCA
>PVKM010033475.1:0-15964 GCA_004027735.1 Carollia perspicillata
GATGCCCTTGGGAAGCACAAGCAAGAGGGAAGCTGGTCTGAGCAGTAACAGCTGGTACCTACCACATCAGCAGCCATTGGATTGGGGCTCCCCCCAAGAAGGGCAGAAAATTGTGCAAGTGCCTATTGGGGTCAGGGCGTGCCTTGTATGAGAGCCTTCATTTCAAAGGGCAGCACTAAGCAATGGGCCCCAGCATCCACTGGGTACACCAGTAATGGAGAGCACAGAGCATGAGGATTCATGTTCTTACAAAACAGCCCAAGGAAAATGGTGTAAAATCTGAGCATCACTTAAAAGTGAAGCTTTAGCCCTGGCTGGTGTGGCTCCATGGATTGAGCGCTGGACTGTGAAGCAAAGGGTCGCCAGTTTGATTCCCAGTCAGGGCACGTGCCTGGGTTGCAGGCCAGGTCCCCAGTAGCGGGGCACATGAGAGGCAACCACACATTGATCTTTCTCTGCTCTTTCTCCCTTCCTTCCCCTCTCTCCAAAAATAAATAAAAATTTTTTTAAAAAGTGAAGCTTTAAAACTTTTCCAGTTATATTGCATTCAAAATAGAGTCTGATTATCACTAGAACTAAAGAAAAACATGCCCAGTTTGAATACTTCTGAAAATATAAAATATTCCCATTAACTAAAGCAAGAATATATTTTCTTAAGAAAATGAGTATTCAAGACCTACAATATATTAAGGTTACAATTTTTTAGAGTGGACAATTTGGTATCAAGATACTATATTTGTCTGTGAAGTCAGTCAGAAGATGGACAATGAACAGAAAGCAAATAATTTCATTGTTATACACCATATTTCATCAATATTAGGAGGACATTTAAAGCTAATCAGGAGGCAATGCGTTAATTACTTCACAAGCTTGTTAGAAAAGTCCTTAAAATGTATGCAGGTTGATTTGTATTTTAAACAGCTATTTTCAGCTTATTTTATGACTCAAAATAGAAGGAACAGACCCACCGACACAGGACCCAGTAGACCCACCTGCAGGCATGTTCCCTGGGAGTTTGGGGGGTGGAGTGGGGAAGGTGGAAGAGTGGTTAGGGAGGGTAGGATCAGGTAGCGTGTGGATGGGATTGCTGGATATTCCTCTGGAAACGGGCAAGTATCAGCGCTATTGTAGCAGCTGGCTGAAGTAAAAATGGGAAGGAATTAAAGAAAATGATAAAACAGAGAGAAGGAAGAACATTAAGTCAATAAAGGGAGAAACTATCAGGGTATCAGGGACACGGTAGGGCTATTAAGTGGAAACACGCACACATGCATACACATACCCACCGTAATATTCCAACAGAACTGTTTTGTCTCTGGGTCATTCAAACACATTCTCCAGAGTAAGGAATCAACTTACATTATCCTTAGTGTAGACATTTCTACAGTTCATTCACTAATAACAGAACCTCCAGATCTAGTTTAAAGATTTTATTTATTTAATTTTAGAGAGAGGAAAAGGGAGGGAGAGGAACCTCATTGTGAATACATTGATCCATTGCTTCTCACATGTTGCATGCCCCCAATACTAGGGACCTGGTCCTCGACCCAGGAATGTGCCCTGACTGGGAATTGAACTGGCGACCTTTTGGTTTGCAGGCCAGTGCTCAATCCACTGAGCCACATCAGTCAGCAGCTCCAGATCTAGTTTAGATCTTTAAATCAGAATGACTTTCTTTCTGAGGCTAAACTGTGTGCTCACCCTCATGTTTAGCATCTAACATGAGTGCACAGGGCATATTCCTGGAGACACGGGCTGGGGCTGCCAGCCTGCTGGGAGGGATGCCGGGACACTGCTGATGGCATTTCATTTAGAAATTAGACACTTCCATTGTGATTTATTTAAGTGGCAATTTTTAAATTTGGAAATTAAGCCATCCATTTTTCTTTCCCCTTTTAGCAACATGCATTTTGAAGACGAACTCAACAAAACCTCCAGCAAATGCAATTCAAAAGGATTCTTTGTCATGGATTTCACTGAAATATGTTACAATCACCTCATTCTTCTGTAAATGGATTATCTGTGTGAATAGCTAGATATACGATAGTAAGTCTTTATTTTGGTAAATGGCTAATTAGTGAAACATTGTTTGTGTGTTTGTTTTTAAAGGGAGGAAGCAAAAAAATAATAGAGGTGGGGAAACAGTTCAGGTTCCTCCAGAATAATACTACCTGTAGAAGGAGCAGCTTTCTGAATGACCGATCCTTTATTTGGGAGCCAAGGGTAGGGGCCTCACAAGTGATTGCCTAGAAACCCAAAGAACTTTTGTTCATGAGCATGAATTTTATCGATGCTTACCTTATTAGGGATTCAAACCAGAAAAATTTAAAACTATCTGTATTAATCTTTAAAAAATAATAAGCCCAAATGTGGTAGCATATATCATGTGTTTAATAAAAATAATTATATTTTCCAAAATAAAGACAATTTAGCAAAGAGAGAGGCATTCTTTTAATTTTTTTTTCATGAGCTTCTAATGTCTGGCTTGATAAAAAATAGCTGAGTTCTCATATATGTGTCAACATTCAATTCAGTCTGTTGTGATATATTATTTAGATGATGGATATGAAGAAAATCTCATGTAATACAGACACGTAGCTGAAAAAGGGAGGCACATTTGAATAGTTTTTCAGGTGATTGTGGACACTTTCTTTTAATGCTTGGGTCAAAGTTGACAAATGGTAATTTCTTAAAGGTTAGCTGCATTTGGAATCTGAAACTGTATGGGTGAACCGTTGTATTCTGTCCAGTAAATCCTCTGGTCTATTTGGAATGGATCTTTCAGCTATGAATGTTTTGGTAATATCGTGCATTAATTGTTTAGAAAATATTGATTCACTGAATTTTGCAGTTCATAAAACTTCAGCACATTTCTTAATTTAGTAAAAATATTAGCTAATGTCCCCACTAATTCCATACAAAATCTTTAGGTCCTGGGACGTTGACACTCGTGTTGGCACAAACTTTTCAAAATTCTAATTTTTGCCCAGAAGCACGAATCTTCTATTAGCCCAAGTACTGTTTTCCTTGTAATGACAAGGTCACTTCATCACTTTTTTTAATTCAAATTTTATTTTGAGACCACTGTAGATTCATATGCAAATGTAAGAAATAACACAGAGATCCCAGGTGCCCTTTATTTAGTTTCCCTCAACTGTAACGTCTTGCAGAATGGTTGCACAAGGTCACAGCCAGGGTATTGCACTGATACAGAACCTTTTCATTACCACAAAAATCCATCAAGTTGCCCTCAGATAGCCACATCCATTTCCCTCCTGTTCCCACCTCCTGTTTGTCTCCTGGCAACCATTAGTCTGTTCTCTATTTCTATAGTTTTGTCATTTAAAAATATTGTATTAATGGAACCATACAGTATGGAGTCCTTGGGGGTTGCTTTTGTTTCTTACCTTTGCATATTCTATACAGGTTTATCCAGGTTGTTGCATGTACAATATTTTGTTCTTTTTTATCACTGAATAATATTTCACGGTATGGATATACCATGGTTTGTTTAGTCATTCACTTGTTGCAGGACATTTGGATTTTTTCTAGTTTTGAGCT
The DNA here is from genome assembly GCA_004027735.1 of Carollia perspicillata. NCBI lineage: Eukaryota > Metazoa > Chordata > Mammalia > Chiroptera > Phyllostomidae > Carollia > Carollia perspicillata. Next base: position 3,562 of record PVKM010033475.1, read on the forward strand.
ATTATAAATAAAGATGCTATAAACATCCACATACAGCTTTTTGTATAGACTTGTCTTCATTTCTCTGTCATGCATGTGCAGAATAGCATTGCTGGGTCATGGTTGCATGTTTAGTTTTTCTTTTCTTTCTTTTTTTTTTTAAGAAACAGACAACTGCTTTGCAGAGCGGCTGCATGATTTTATAGTCCCACCACAGAGGTGGTCCAGTTTCTCTGCATCCTCACCAGCTTTTGCGGTTGACACTAGTTTTTAATGGACTATTTTTCAGAATAGTTTTAGATTCACATTAAAACTAAGCAGAACTTCGATTTCCCATATAAGCATAACCTCTCCCACTATCAACATCCCTGCCAGAGTGGTTAAGTTTTTTACAATTGATGAATCTATGCTGACATGTTATCATTATTACCCAAAGCCCATGGTCTGTTTACATTAGGATTCACTCTTGGTGTTGTACACTCTATTGGTTTTGACAAATGTATAACGACATGTATCCACCAAAAGAGTGTCCCATGGAATAGTTTCACTGCCCTAAAAGTCCTCTGCTCCATTCATTCATCTCTCTGTCCCCACTAACCCCTGACAATCACTAATCTTTCTTTGGAGAGGGAAGGAAAAAGGTTTTTATTCAGAGTGTACAGTTTGGGGGAGTTGGAATCTCCTCTTCTCCAGGTCATTCTCTTCTGCAAGACACAAGAAACCCCTTTGTTCCCCAAAGGACTGAAATCCAAATCCATTCCCAGAGACCCCCCCTCCATTCCTATCTGTAGTCCAAGGCTGCTACGGAGGTGGGTTTCTGTCTCTCCTGCTCCTGGCTCTCTCTCTCTTTCTCTCTCTCTCTGGAGCACACACTTGTGAGGCAAACATCTCCATTGCCTTGTTGCAGCTTTCTCTCTCTCCTGGGGCTGGGGCCAGTTCACTGCAGCTGGTCATTCTAGGGGCTCAGTCCACCTGGACTCGGTGTCCAGGGCTGCTCGTGCACTTGAGGGCCAAGGAGTATTCTGGGCCACTGAGTTTGTGTGCTGCTCTCAGGGTGAGAGAATGGGAGCAGTCCAGGACCATGTCCTGTGCCACAGGGCTGCAGCATCTCATGGGCCTGTGACTGACGAGGTGTGTGTCCTGCATGAGCCTGCACCAGATGTGCAAGCAAGGCAAGACAAGAGTTGTGTGCAGGGACTGGCGTCCCATGGGCCAGCTGCTGGCAGGGCACACATCCTGTGCCCAGGACTCAGCCTCTGTGAGCTGGTTGCTGACTGTGCAAGTGAGAAGAAGGAAAAAGGGCACCCAAGCAGGGCCTGGTGCCTGCTGGGTCCTGAGAATACTGCATGCCCCGTCCCAGCCAGGGGCAATGGGTGAAGAAGTCAGAGCTTCTGCATGCCTATCATTTTAAATCTTTCCTCTGAAATCCTACATGCTGTTGGAGGGTCCAACTCATTATTCAATGTGGGTGAGTGTCAGCCCACATTGTGTCCCTGCCCCTCCTGTAGCTGCTGTGATCTGGAAGCAGGTGGGAGCATTTTCTGGCCATGCAGGGCACCGTGTTTCTCCCCAGGGTGGGGCCTCACCCGGCCATACGTGTGTTGTGACCTTTTCGACCCCCACAGTATATGCAGCCTCTCTGCAAACGGTGTCATGAGCTGCACACGACGACTAATCTTTTTACTGTTTTCATCTTTTCCAGAGTGTTGTTTAGTTGGACTCACACAGCATGTAGACTTTTCAGACTGTCTTCTTGTTACTCTTCTTTTAAAAGATATTATTGATTTATTTTTAGAGAAAGGGGAAAGGAGGGAGGAAGAGAGCTGGAGAGAAACATTGATGTGAGAGAGAAACATCAGTCGGTTACCTCTCAAATGCACCCCGACTGGGGACTGAACCCACAACCCAGTCACGTGCCCTTACCGGGAATTGAACCAGCAATCTTTCGCTTTCCAGGATGACATTCAACCAACTGAGCCACACCAGTCAGGGCCTTTTCACTATTTTTTATTCTAGCCATTTTAATAAGTATATAATGGTATCTCGTTGTGATTTTAATTTGCAGTTCCCTGATAATTAATGATGTTGAAATCTTTTCATGTACTTATTTGCCATTTGTACAGCCTCTTCAGTGGACTATTGCCTGCTTTTTGCTCATAGTCTAAAAGGGATTTTTGCTCTTATACCATTGTGTTTTGAGAGTTTTTAAAAATATATTCTAGATCTATCCTTTTGTTGAATGTGTGGTTTGGAAACATAGTTTTCCATTTTGTAGATTGTCTTTTTACTCTCTTAAAACGGTATTTTGCAGAGCAAATGTTTTTAATTTTAGTAAAGCCCAATTTTTAACAATTTTTAAAGAGATGGGGTTTTTGGTGTCAACTGCTTATTGAAAAGATGATCCTTTCTCCATTGTATTACATTATACATAATTATATATAAATTAGAAATAATATGTTATAATTCATAAATTTATAATTATATACTGTAGTACCTAGAGCAACCACTTAATAACCAGACAAAGACATGCTAAAAATGTATATTAAACATATATAACATACATTACATTATACATGTATATAAGATCATAGCCTTCATTGAAGTTTGAAAAAAAATCTGCCAAATAGGTAAGTCTGAATAAGCATAATTTATCCTTTAATTGTGTTTTTAAAGTAAAAATTGTATTCCAGGAAAAAGCCAGCTAATTCACCTCACAACTCAAAAATCTTGGAGGTGCTTTTTTGAGACACCCACTGCACCTCACTGTGCAACAGAAGCACTTCATTGTACCTCCTGTAGAATTGCACAGAGTAGTAAAAAGATGTGTGCTAGAGGGTTGAGAGTTCATAAAGTTAATAGTGTGTACTGCTTCACTAAGGACTTTCTTAGCCAAAACTGGCTTTACGTTTATGTACGTATTCATTTACTGCAAGTGTGTGAGGGAGAAGATTACAAGACTCTTACGCAGTTTGGCACCTGGCCTGGTTTGTGCTGAGACACCACTAATTTTACTCATTATTACTGTCCCCCCCTTTTTGAGATTGTGGTAAAAAAAATAAAACCAGAAAACTCACTATTTTAACCATTTTCAGCTGGCAATTAGTACATTTATAATGGTATGCAATCATCACCACTATCTAGTTCCAGAACATTTTCATCACCCCGAAAGACAGTTCTGTGTTTATTAAACACTTATTCCTTTCCAGCTCCCCCCAGTTCCTGTCCACCACTAATCTGCTGTCTGTATGGATTTGCCAATTCTGGAAGTTTTGTATAAATTGAATCACAGAGTATGTGACCTTTTATGTCTGGCCTCTTCTACTTAGCAAATATCAGTACATTGCTTCTTTTCACAGATGGATAATATTCCATTGTATAACTATGCTACACTTGGTTTATCCATTCAGAAGTTGATGGACAGTCCTGGCCAGGTGGCTCAGTTGGTTGGATCATCTTCCCATACACCAAAAGGTAGTGGTTTCAATGCCCGGTCAGGGCACAGTCCTAGGTTGCGAGTGTGATCCCTGGTTGGAGTGAGTACAGGAGGTAGTGGATCAAAGTTTCTCATTCACACATCAATGTTTCTCTCTCTCTCTCTCTCTCTCCATTCCTTTCTCTGTAAGGGAGATAACAAACAAACAGACAAACAAACAAACAAAATGTATTGTCAGGTGAATTTAAAAAAAAAACAGTTGGTGGACATTTTAATTGTTTCCTCCTTTTGGCTGCTGTGAACTCTGTTGCTATGAACATTTGTGTACAGTTTTTGTTTGACACCTATTTTCAATTTTGGGGGAAAATACCTCGGAGTCGAATTGGGGTAATTCTCTTTAACTTTTTGAGGAACTGTCAAACTGCTTTCCATTGCAGCTGCACTATTTTACATTCCCACCCACTATGTATGAGGGTTACAATTTCCCCATGTCCTCACCAATAGTTATTTTCCAGTTTAAGAAATTATAATCATTCTAATGGGTGTGAAGTCATACCTCATCATAGGCTCACAAATAGTTTTGTATCATGAGTTCAAGTTTTAATATTGAAAGAAGCAAATAATATGGAAATATTAATATGAAAATATTTTTTTAAATCTCAGTGACCCCCCCTCCCCATGAAAGGACCTTAGAGGTTGTCGGGGTCTCTGGACAACCCTTTGAGAACAGCTGTCCTCACTGAACTTTATGCAGGCAGACTAACACCGGTGTACTTTCCTTTACCTGGTTAGTGACATTTCAGGTGATTTTTCTTGGCGGCTTCCCATTCATAAGGGACAAAGGTGGGATAATGGTTAAAGCTATGAACTTTTGCATTGGATAGACCTGGGTTTGAATTTTGCCTCAGTAAATACTAATTATAGAATTTGGGGCAGGTTTTCTAACACCTCTGAGCCACAATCTCCTGAGCTATAAAATGGGACAACTACTACACCATGGAATTTTTATGAATTTAAGAAGAGAGTAAGTGCAAGTTGTTTGGTAGATAATGGGCACTCCAGAAATGGTAGCTGTGAAAAGTAGATAGTATCACAAGTGTCATATTACTTATTATCTAAACAGGGACAATTTTGAGGGTGAAAAGAGTGCTGGGCAACAGGCTTTACCTGTTCCAGGTACACCTGGGAGTGTGGCCACCCTAATGAGAGAAAGTTGTAGGAAATCATTTTAGCAACAGAAGAAAAGTTTTGCCCACAGACTGGGGGTTAAGAGTGTATGCTCTGGATCCTGACTACTTGTGTTTGAATCCCACCACGCACTAGTTGTGTGGCCTGAGACAAGTTACTTCGTCTCTCTCTGCCTTAATTTCCTCATCTCTATGCTGAGTAAAAATAGCAGCTCAGAGTGCTGTTGCAGGAATTAAATTACATGGTTTATGTAAAGTGCTTAGAATGATGTCTGGCACATTATAGGCATTATGTATTTAAGAGCTGCTATTGTTAGATGAGGAAATATAAAGGGAGGCCAAGGAAGCAGGAGGAAAAACCTTGCATGATAATGGATTATTTTCGGTGAACTGGTAGAAAGAACAGTTAAAAGTAGCTTTTTATCATGGTCTAATTAGCAAAAAGCAATTGTATACGAGCCTTTCCTCACAATACTTGTTCATGGCTGTTTACGGTAAAAATACTGGTTAAGAAAATTCAGCCCTTGATTCCCAGTCAGGGCACATGCCTGGGTTGCAGGCCAGTTCCCAGCAGGGGACGCATGAGAGGCAACCACACACTGATATTTCTCTCCCTCTCTCTTTCCCTTCCTCTCTAAGGATAAATAAATAAAATCTTAAAAAAAAATTCTTGAGGCACACCATTCGGAAATTGCTAAAAAAAGAAAAAAGAAAAAAAAAAGAGAAAATTCAGCCCTTCAGAAGCTGATCTTGCTTTCTAGTCATGATGTTGATCATTTGTGTCATTGCAAACCTATTGGTCGGTAACAGTGTGGTTCTTGGGTGATTAACACTGTCAAGTTATGGGCAAGCGGTTACTACTCCATAATCAAGAGTTCCCACATTGAGAGGGAGGTCCATATTTTAGAATTTCATGTTTTTTATTCTAGGACCAAATTTCTTTTGTTGACTATAATGATATTATTCATAGGTAGTATATGACTGTATCATATGGATAAGGGAATGAGCAGCTAGGCATATACTTTAGCAAAATGCCATTCATTAATATTGTGTAGCCATACTGGGTTCATACTGTAGTTACCTGTTAGTTTCAGACATTAAGCTTTTTCATAGTGTATGAATTATAGTTTCATAGCTTCTCCCCAAGGGTATAAATGGAGCACATATGACAATTTACAGAAAGTCCCCTCTTTTCCAGGGATGGAAGAACTCCCACCCCACCCCTAGTTATCTTTAGAGTGAGAGGAGAAGTGAAGCCCTCTCAGTCTGCCCTGCTCGGGTACCACCATGACTCACACCGGGGTACTGCCTTGCGGTTACTTTTTCCATGGTCCCTGTTCCCTGTGATTATTGAAGGCGGGTATCCTGAGGCAATAATTTACTAGCTGCTCCCTTAGTGGGTGGAGTTCAAGAATTATCAGCATTATTTCAGGGTGGAGAATGGGGCCCTCAGGGGAATGTCTCAGTCCTGTAAAATGAAGGGACAGAGCCACCGCTCTGTGGTGCCGTGTCTGCCATAGCTGCACGGTTGTCAAGTCCTATGTACTTGTGAGGTCTTTGATTGTAAGTTTGCGATGCCGTTTCCTCCCACCGACTTTGACTGACAGGGGACAATGTATATTTCTGGAAACCAGTGGAAGTGGCACTGCCCTGTGACTAAAAAATAATCACAGTTTTCAACTTATATGGGCCACTAGCTTTAAAATTAAGAGATTCTTGAAGAATTTGAAAGTTGAGATGTTTCATATTATTTTAAATTTTGCAATAGACAGAGACTTTATTGACATCTAATGTTGTGCTATTTCAAATAAAAAAATTCACATTCTTCATAAAATTTAATCATACCTTATTTCAGCGATTTTCAACTTTTTTCATCTCATGGCACATAAACAAATTACTAAAATTCTGTAGCACACCAAAAATGTGTTATATTTTTTGCTGATCTGACAAAAATATTGGTATAATTTTAATTCATTCTCACTGCATGGTTATTGTTGTGTCGGTGTTGTTGTTTTTCATTTGACAGGCCAGTGCCCCTGACTAAATAGTCAGGTATTGCATGTTTTAAAATATCCTGCTGCATAAATCATGCCCTAGTAGTTAAATACTCCTGGAAACACATGGACTCCTTCACTCACTCTTTTGGGCCTCTTGGTACCTAGGAATATTGACAAATTAACCTGCTTCTTTAAATATCAGGGAGACACTGAACATTATTTAATCTTAAGGCTCAAGACGACTTTAAGATTCCTGTATTTCTATGGACATCATTGCTTAGGGCCTGGAAAGAATAGGGTTCTGTTCACAGCATCTTCTGTATCACTAATCGTATTTAAATAAGAATGTGGACTAAAGAAGGACAAACAGTAATACTCTGGCATCTAGAATTTTAACATAAGGCCAAATTCCACCATTGAAATCAAGTCTGATTGCTAAAAACATTAAACTCGGAGCCTTCTATAACATTAGCTCTCGGCCTTTACAACTGATGTAAAAGCCTGATGTCATTGGAGTGACTGACCACGGGAAATTTTGTTCAGAGCTCTCAGACAGCCGGGAAAAAGCTGCTCTGGAAACATGTCATTGATCGCTGTCCATTTCAACACTCACCTTAAACCCAATGGGTGGAGATAGGCCATGGAAGGGGAGAGAGAGCGCACAAGCTTTTGGGACCTTGGAGATCAGCAAGGTCAGGAAAAAGGAAACTGAACTTCATGTTGGCCGGAAGAAGGAAACTAACTTTTTATTTGGAGGAGCATTGTACTTATTTCTACACTCTGTGTGAGGTGTTTTGTATATGTAATCCTCAAAAAGTCCTTTGTCATAGGTAACAATATCCTTCTTTGGCAGATGAGAGTTGAGTTAACTTAGCCCTCACTCTGTGCCTGTCCTCCTCTGCTGCGTACGTGTGGTGCCACAGGCAGGGGGCGCCTCCACACGGAGGGGCTGGCTGTGCCTGGGGAGTGGGCAGCGGTATGCCCTATACAGAACGTACATAAAGTCTTTCAGGTGATAAACTACTGAGCAGAGCCAAAACAAATCAAACCTCCACCCCCAGAGCCAACAGAAAAAAACAAAACTGTACTGGTAAACATGTGTGATGTTGTGATCTATAATAAGAAATATATATTTGTTCTTCCTGTTCTTGCCACAGAGTCTTTAAACCCTTGGAATTTCCTAAGTGGTGAGAGCATTAAAGGTGTCTTGTGTTTTGCTAATGAGATGACTTTTGGAAGGCACCAATGGATGGGAGCTGGTTGCTCGGGAAACCAACCAAGATTAGTGGGTTGGAACTTTCAGTCCGACCCTATGATTTCTGGGGATCGGAAAGAGGTGCTAGAGGGTGAATCAATAACCAATGGTGGACAATTTAATCAAGCACGCTGGGGTAATGAAGCTGCCGTACAAACCCAAAAGGACAGAGACCTGGGTTGGTGAACACGTGGAGATTTGGGGGGAGTGGCTTGTGTGGAGAGAGCATGGAAGCTCCATACCCTTTCCCCATTCCACACGCTCTATGCATCAGGCTATTCCAGAGCCATATCCTTTTATAGTAAACCAGTGATCTGGTAAGTAAAATGTTTCTCTGAGTTTTGTGAGCTGCTCTAGCAAATTAAACACAAGGGGAACGTGGCTGTGGGGCGGTCAGTGGAACCTCTGATCTATATAGCCAGTAGGTCAGAAACATGGGTGACAGCATGGGCTTGCGTCTGGTGTCTGAAGTAGAGGGCAGCGTGTAGGACTGAATCCTTAACCTGTGGGATCTGATGCTCTCTCCAGAATTGGGTTGAACTGTAGGACACCCAGCTGGCGTACAAGAATTGGTTGGTGTGTACGCAGCCCTCCTCCCCTATATCACATCGAAATGACAAGCAGAATCATTAGTATGGGAACATGAGGTGAATATCTGCCTCACAATTTGACTGAGACTACAAAGAACTTCCTCAAAATGAGCAGTTTGTTTTATCAAGGAACTTAACTCATCTGTCAATCCAAGGACTTGGCCTCAGACCTAAGGCGTTGACTTGTTTCTGCTTTTAACTGCTCTTGACCTCCCTAAGACTTAAGAACTGGGTTCCAGGTTCTGAAATTCAGTCAGCCCTTCTGTCCCAGAGCTGATGGCGAATGCAATTCCAAAACCAATATATTGAGAGCCTCTCCCTGCTGCCTTTCCAGCCACGCACCTGACGTACGCAGCACACACCGACCTCTCAGAGGCTTCGGAAAGGCATGTCGTTTAATCGCTGCTTTAGAACATCTAAACTGCGAGGAGAATTTTTTTACAAGACTCTCATTTGTACATCTTTCATATGACTACCTCAAGTGTGTATCATTTAGCTAATGTGTTGTTAACTATCTTTTTTTAAAAAATGTCTTTTTCTAAGTATTCTCAAATATCACATGATCTTTTGGGGTTTACTTATGTTCTAACTTTAATGGTCACAATAAAAACATTTAATTTTTGCCCTCATTTTTTTCTGATAATTATATAACAAAATAAAAAATCACCCCCAGGTTCTGAAGACTAAATTTTTTTGGATGAACAATGTTAGGTCAAAGGTGTTCCCTTTCTGGGAAATGACTCAGTCATCATAACCCTTAATGACCGTGATTTGCTACACTCCAAGTGAGCTGGGATTACGAACCACCTCCTTCTAGATGGCGCCTCGGAATACTGTCACCTGCAATGAACACACAGAATTGTCAGGACGATAGTGTGTTAACTGATAAGGCAGCCTTCCTGTCAGCGGTGTGCAACAAGCACCTGCTTATCTGTCCACCTGAGCCATAGAGGCCGCCTGCTCACCCAGAGTTCTTGGCCTCCGCAGTTTAATACCATTTCACGAGTTAATTTTCATAGCCTCCTCTGAAAGCCACTGTGAAGACGGAAGTTAATACTAGAAAAGATCTGAATACATTTCTCTCCTTGGAAACTCTAATTATCCTAAGAAACTTACCTATTTTCTGCTCTTAATTTCCCTCCAGTTCTGTCTTTTTTTGGCTGCTGCTGCCTGTATGTCGGGCTTTCTCTTGGTAATGGCTTCTTGGGCCCTTTATAATGCCAATGTAAGAAGGAACAGGGGAGGAAGGCAAAGCTACAGAATGATGGCCATGAGTGACAGAATGAGAATGTTTTCTGGAGACCACGCTATGACTGCCCACTGACCAATGACAGCCACGGGCAGCCCACAGAAAGGATTCCCCATTCACTAGGACCCATTTAAACAGACCGCTTACTCCAGCTGTCACCACTGTGCTTTTATTTCCTGGCTACTAAACACTCGAACTGAGATTTGACCAGGACCTTCTGACTCAAGAGTCCAGGCATTTAACCACCGATACCTGGCATAATCTATACGAAATGAGGAAGAAATCACTGTTGTCCCTAAAGATAGCATAATCACCCCTGGCTAGTCATAGGCGTCTCAGTGGAATATCAGAGCAGTGAGAAAGATAAACTCCGGAAACAGCTGAGTGGGAACTTGACCTTTGGCTGTATCATTCAGGACTCCTCGGGTTGTAAGTGAAGGAGTTAACAAGTTTGTTTAAGCAAATGAAGATTTTATTGGCTTGAAATTTGGACCTTGGGAAGGCTGCTGATCAAGCAGGCCCAGGAATGACAGGAATCAGAAACACGCAGCCACCAGGACTTCCTCTAGTCCTCGCTTCTCCCATTTCCACCTCTCTGTGTGTTGGCTTGGTTCCCTTCTGTGGCGTCAGACTCAGGTTCTAGCAGCTCTGCCACAGACGGGGACGTGGGGCTTTCTGCCTCCTGCTCCATTTGGAAGCATTGTGGAGAAGGAGTTTGATTAGCCACCCCCTTAGGTTCTATGCCAAGGCCTGTGGCCAGGGGAAGGGATTGTGATTGGCCCAGGGTGGCTCAAGTGCGCACCCCTGTGGCCAAGGAAGGGGTGGAAACACGGCTGCTGGGAAATCACCGGGAAATCACCGTAAAATCACCGTAAATTGAGTTCCATTCATTACATTATGTGTGAACTGATCCTGGAATAACAAACAAAAGATAAGATTGTGTTTTTCAAGCAGTTATGCTAGAAGCCAGATTCCGTTCTTCCACCAGTTGACCACAGAACTAGACTCATTGATTATCCTCTTTTCTATTTGAACAACAACAGCAACAACAAAACAAAACAGGCACTGGGAGAGAGTCAGGAGGGTAACTTCCCACCACCCCTCTTGCCGGAGACTTGCAGCCCCGACCCCCAGAACCCCTCCGCTCTACCACCCGCTCCCGCGCCGCATGATTCTTGAAAACTTTCGATAAAGAGAGATTCCTCAGGTATGTCCTAAACAGTTATTCGTTAGAGACCTTTTTTCTAATTCATTAAAAAACACGAAACTGCTGTAATATTTAGCATTTGAATTTCTTATGCTTGATCACATGTTGTTCTTTACATTTAATCTTAAAAACGGTGTATATTAAGATTTGTTAAAATGAAAAAAATGCTTAATTTAGCATTGGGGATAGTCTTATTAGACAGAAAAAAAGCCTCGGTTATCATTCAAAAATTTTAATGATACTTGAGGAGAAAAAGTAATTATGAAGAACTAAAAAAGTAAACATTTGAAATTTGTAGGTTTTGTTAATCTGTCATTGGAAAACTTAAAGAAATCTATCAAAAATTATCAGAGGTTATTAATTCTTCTAATTGTATATATAAAATAAATTTATAACATTTATTATTTTACATGCAAATGCCATAATGCTAAAATATTCAATGATAATGAAAGTTCCTTTTTTGTACAACTATCGGATAACTGAGAATTAACTGAGGACACACAACATTTAAGGAAATCATGAAATCCTCACATGAAAAATAAAAGGGGACAAGAATAAATGGGCAGATATGTAATATTCACAGTTGAGAATTTTAAATAAGGAAGATAATAATTCCTGACTAAATATAATACATACATTTATGCATCATGGATGCATTATCAATGGAAGTTATGACAAAATAGAAAATAGAACTTGACAATTTGATAGTTACCGTGAGGACTAAAGGACTCGATGTGCATTTACAGATATGTATACATTTACATGACATTGTTCTATCATATTTGCAACATTTTAGAAAGTAATGAAAACCAGAACATAATAGTACTGGGTTAAAAAGCTAAATTGCCCAGGGAAGTCTACTTTATTGTTCATGTATTATAGAATCAATCTATGACAAAACAGACACAATGTGACAACTGAGGGGTAATTCTGCCCTCACCTCACCTCTCTGCCTCCCTGCCTCCAGGTCTAAGCTTCTTCTATGCACTTGGCTAAGTGGACTCAGGGCCTGCTAGGTCTCTCTCTGCTCCACACACACATCCGAAGGTGCAGCTCACTGCATTGCCATACCTTGCACCTGGCTAGGGTGCGGTATTGTCTCAGGTTTTGGGTCCAGGCCAAGTTATATGCTCTAGCCCAGAGTCATCACAGGGATATACTGGGACACTGGCCACTAACTGGGTTCTATCATAACGGTACTTTCATCTTGGCCGGATGGCTCAGTTGGTTGGAGTGTTGTCATGTACACCAAAAGGTTGCAGGTTCGATTCCTGCTCGGGGCACATACTTAGGTTGTGGGTTTGACCCCCAGTCGGGGCACATATGGGAGGCACTGGTCAATGTTTCTCTCTCTCTTTCTCAAATCAATAAATATATCTTTGGGTGAGGATTAAAAAAGTTTGTTTTCTTTTTAAAAAGGTGCTTTCATATTTGCTATTTTTTTGTACCAAATTCCTTGGGAGCCCAAGGTTGAAGGGAAGGCTTAGACGAATATGGCTGACAGGG
>PVKM010033476.1:0-15980 GCA_004027735.1 Carollia perspicillata
CATGACAAGCCCTGTACACACACTGCCTCAGTCAATTTGCACAGCTGATAGAAATCCCCATCTCAGTGGTCAGGGAAAATAAGGAAACCAAGGCACCAAGGAGTCAAGTGCCTTCCCCGGGGGTCACAACTAACAGGTAATGAAGCCACTATTCAAACTCTGGAGCAGACCCCAGCTGTGCCACTTGCTAACAGGGTCACCTACGACAAGCAGCTTCCACTCTCTCAAGCTGGGTTTCCTCACTGGTCCAGTGTGGGTTATTTCACCCACCCAACAGGATTGTAAAGATTGACAAAGAAATAATATGCATAATGGGCCTGGCTAATAGCTTGGGGTGTAGCAGCACTTAATAAAAAGTTGCTGAAAAAGTCGATAAGCATATAGCGACTATTAGCTGCCAGCATTGCCCTGGGACACCTCCTGAAGTCTTCTTCTCCAAGCCTAATGTCTCTGGTCTTCATTGCCATAGGCAGCACTGGTGGAGTGGATGCCCAGGCCACATTTCCCCAGTGCCCATCACCTTGCCATGTCTTTGGGGAATTGAGTCTCAACCCCCCCTATCTGAGTGGTTGGGGTAGAGGAGATGAGAACTTTCACCTAACCCTCCCAAACCAACTAAGTCCTCCCTTAGGGTTTTTCTAGCAGAATCCAGAGAGGACAAGCCTTCTTCTCTGAATAGGAAGGTCTCAGGATGAGATCCAGGGCCTGCACAGCTATATCCCCACCATGCAGAAGGAACGTGCTCTCAGAAAGGGAAGATAAAGAAAGCCACATGCAAAGAGAGGCATGTAGAGATGGGAACTGGGGGACCCTGCCAGCCTGTGGGTGCCTGCTCCCAGTTGCCACAGAGGCCAGACCCACCCTTGCTGTAGTGGGATTTCAAGAGCCAACCAAGGCCCCTCTAAGCTAATTTAAGTTGCATTCCTGTTATTTCCAAACCAAAGAACTCAACAAATATGATCACCTAACTCACCATTCATTTACTCCTTTATCCAACAGGTATGTAGTGAAGGCTAAAAATACGCCAAACTTGTGGACGCAGAGTGGGCCCTGGGTGAGGCTGTAAAGAAGAAAGGACAGAGACCACGCTTCTGCCAAACACAAGAACACACCGGGGCACATGTGTCTGTAATGCCTCATTTAAGTGTGGTAAGTGTTTTGCTAACCCTACAGACGGCCCACAGCTACAGGAACAGGTGCTCGTCATCACTAATCATCAGGGACATGCAAATCAAAACCACAACGAGACAGCACCTCCACCCTGTCAAAATGACTATCATCCAGAAGACAAGAGATATCAAGCACGGGCGAGGATGTGGAGAGAAAGGAATCCTTATCCACTGTGGAAAACAGCATGGAGAGTCCTCAAAATATTAGAAGTAAAACTACCAGAGGACACAGCAGTTTCACTTCTGGGTATTCATCCAAACAAAACAGAAATGCTAACTCAGAATGATACACGCACCCCACGTTCACTGTAGCACTGTTTACAATAGCTCAGACGTACAAACAGCCTAGCAACCTCTGTGTCTGTAGATGGATGAATGGGTACAGAAAACTTGGCATGTATGTGTGTGTACACACACACTGGAATATTACTTGACCAAGTAAAAGGAGGAAACCCTGCCATTTACAACAGTATGGATGGACTTTGAGGGCATTTGCAAAGTGAAATAAGTCAGACAGAGAAAGACCAATGCTACGTGATCTCACTTGTGTGAGGAATCTAGAAACAAAACAAAACCCAAACTCATAAACACAAAGAACAGGTCAGTGGTTGCCAGAGCTGGGGGCGGGGTGAAAAATGTGGGAAAGGAGTCAAAAGGTACGGACTTCCAGTATAAAATAAATAAGTCATGAGGATGTCATGTAACTATAGTTTTAAAAGAATTCTGCGTAGTAGGTACTCATGTTCCAACTTTACAGGTAATAAAATATAAAGATGAAATGCAATATATTCACTGTTGTGACAACAACCATCATTATCATTAGTTAATTGTTTACTATAGGTAGGTGTTGTGCTAAGTGCTCGTGTGTATTAAAACACTGGACTTCACTAATTCTAAGGTACTGTCATTTATAAGACATATCATTAATTTAAAAGAAAAAAGGCTATAAATTGTAATCGTAAGACATTTACTATGGGTTGAATTGTGTCCTCACAAAATTGATATATTGAAGTCCTAACTTCCAGTGCTTCAGAATGCGACCTTATTTGGGAATAGAGTCATTGCAGATTGCAGATGTAATCAGTTAGGTTAATACAAGGTCGTACTGGAGAGCAGTGGGCCCGGGCTCCAATATAAGTGCTGTACACAGAAAAAGAGCACCATGTGAAGAGACAGACACCCATGCAGAGAGAACACTGTGTGAAGATTCGAGTTCTGCTGCCACCGCAAAGGAACCACCAGAAGCTGGGAGAGACCCCTGAAAGAGAACCTCCCCTAGCGCCTTCAGAGGGAGCATGGCCCTGCCAACACCTTGAAGGAGAACTTCTAGCCTCCAGAACCATGAGAGAATAAATGGAACAAGCCACTCAGTTTGTTGCATTTTGTTACAGCAGCCCTAACAAACTAATATACATTGTTGCTTGAAGGATGCACTTGAATTATGAGATGTTTAGTCATGAAGTAGGGTAGTTTAGTCTTCACAACAAATCCATGCGTCATTTCCATTTTACAAATGGGAAAATTGAGGTAACAAGTATCTTACCCAAGATTCACGTTATGCATTGGTGGACCAGAGTGAATGCAGCACTGGGTTCTTCAACAGTGACTGCACTGTCCCCTGGACAGTGTCCCCTGTCCAGTGTCCCCTGTCCCCATAACCATACGTGTGGGTGTGCATGCTCATGTGCACATGCACACACACATACACACCCTCTCGATTTGTACCTGGTCCCCAACTTTTAGACCATTCAGAACTAGAGGTAACCCCCAAGGAGGAATGACCATCTCCCCAAGGGGAGTCTTCACTGATTGTTCTGTTTCTGACTCTGTAGCCAAAACCAGTACAAACTTTGCCTGGGACAGTTCTGTGCCTTGTGGCTTGAGCTCTTCACTGAGTAATGGACATTCTCCAGGCAATCCCTGGGTCCAGTTCTAACCATGACAGATCAGATCAGAATGGAGGGCTCCTCAAGGGACCCAGCAGGAATGCCGACAGAGGCCACAGTGTGTCCCCTCTGTACAATGAGTGGGACACGAAGTCCCTAGAAGGTTTCTGAAGCCTCCCAGATGGCGTAGGGGACATTTGTGTCCTGGCCTGGCAACCCTGCTAAATTGTGGACGTGCCTTTCAGCACTTCACCCATTTCCCATGTTTAGTTTTGAAAAGCATCTTGAGAAAACGACGTTGATAACAGCCCTAAGGAATATTCCATTTGATGAGGAATGGGGAAAATGTGATTCCAGGGTTTTGTTTAAGAGTTTGTGATGAAGTGCCACAACTCCATGCAAACAAAGCAGGCCAGAAGCTGGCATGCGCCAGTCTGCCAGCAGGAAGGCTGGCTCTGTTTGTTGCCTGCAGGGTCCCAGGCGCCTGTCCCAGAGCCTCACACACAGCAAGCACTCGATAACCCTCACAGAATTAATGAAAAAGGAAAGGCTCCTGTCTCAGAGGTTTTCCAGAGTCCCCTTGCTGTGTCTGAAATTTTATCATTATAAATTCATTTCTTTGGACTTAAATAAAAAGCCTTCTAGTAAAATGTACTGAGGAGTTTAACCTCTTAGCCAGAATCAAAAGTCAAACATCTTATAAGACAAAGGAAAGAAAAATGAATCAAGAGCGTGAGAAAATAGAAACCTGAACAAAGAAGCAGGAGACAGAAACAAGCATTTACAGCGCATCTACTAGGTGGTAGGAACTCTGCAGGCAGCTCCCCTGTGTTTAGGGAGACCAGCCATCAGGTTTGCCCTGAGCTGTCAGGGCTCCAAGATGGAAGACTTTCAAGGCTAAAATCAGGCAAGTCCCAGACAAACTGGTGTAAGTTGGTTATCCTACTTATATCATCTTCTTTAATCCTCACAACGGTCCTATTAGGAGTGTCTGATTACAGATGAAGAACCCAAGGCTCAGAAACAGTCTTGTTAAAGCCATATAGAGATTTAGTCACGCAGGCAAGATTTAAATCAAGACATGTCTAGTTCCAGAGACCAAGCTTACCCAACCAGACCATGGCATGAAATCCAACTGACTTTGCAATTTATCCAGATATCATTCCAGCCTCCAAACACTCCAAGGGCAGTAGATCCTGGCTCACCAACCTTTGAGGACTTACTAGAATGGGTTCCGTGCCTGACACAGAGCAAGCCTTCAATAAATATCTGTCCAATGAATGAGCAATCAGTTGGGAAGACATCTCCTTCTTCCTTGCAGTCTAACCTGCACAGTAAGCTACTCTCTTGGGCCTCAATTTCCCTGAGGTTTTCTGAAATGGAAGGCTCTAGAGCCAGATCTTCAAAGACATTAGAGTTTGACAGTGTGAGAAGGAGAGGGAGCGTTCGGGAGGGTGGAAATGCAGGAACACAGAGGGAGAAGCGTCGGCATGGTGACTAACCCAGACCGACTGGAAAAGAGGTCGCGTCAGCACCATAGGCCTGGATGGAATACAGCTTCGGAAGCCAGGCCTAGGCCACGCTATTCAAAGTGGGACAGCACAGCCCCAGGAGAGGGAGATGAAACCCTGGGGAACAAGAGAAAAGCATTAGATACTGACATATGTTTGCCTTTTCTCACTGTCTTTAACTTTCTCTTTGGCATGCTTTATAATGGAATAACATAGTACAGAAGAAGGACACACATACAATTTTTAAGTAACATGCGTATGTATGCTGAGGGTCTTGGGTTTCACGGCTGTGGCACAGTCGGAATACTGGAAATCACTGCACTTGGCAAGGAGGGAGCTCACTTTTTTCAAAGCAGGGAAACAGAACAGTCCAAGCCCACCTGTAACTTGCTGTTCTCCTGAGTTTTATAGCCCCCCAAACCAGTGCACTTTTCCTCCAATTGTCTGGTTCCTTATTTTGCTATCTGAAGTTGAACTAGCCCTGGATTGGCATCCATTCTGATCCATTGGTCACGTATGTAGTCACTTAGAGTGTAATCCGAAGAGAACAAGGCCGGTCCTGACCGACCAAAAACATTACCCATCTCAGGAGCCAAGGGCACCGACATTCTCTGCATTTCTGACTCTTGCGTGTTTGACACAGAGCAAAGGTATTTAAAAGTACATCGTTGTGTAGGAGATGCTGTGTGCTGGCCCTGGAATATAGAAGAGGAAGAAACTAAGAGCGAGGGGATGAAGGAGGAGGTAAGTGGAAGGAAAACCTCACTGTTTAATGCAGGACTTGAGCAGGGGAACATATTACTACAATTCAGTGTAATGAGTACCTGATAGATAGTGGGTTTTCAGTAAATAGTACTGCCTAAATGAGAAGATTTTTTAAAGCATTAAATAAAAGGAAACAATAAATGTCTTGCAACCCCATTGGAGCAAGTGCCTGGCTTGGCCGGGGCAGAGCAGGGAAGATTCACGGAGTTGGGGGCCGTGGGGGGTGACACATGGAGGACTTTGCCAGGGAGATGAAACGCCACGGGACTCCAGGCCAAGGGAACACTCCCAGGCACCAGCATTGAAACCGTAATTCCAGTCACCCTGGCAGTGCTCTTCTGGAGGAGAGGGGATGTGTCGGGGACCCACTAGGTCTGACTGCCAAGGAATGTTGGAAAGTGAATGCTGCCTGAATCCAGAGAGAGGAAGGTACAGAGACAGTGAGGTGGCAGACTGGAGCGGCAGCTTTTCAGGAAGGAGTGAGGAAGATGCAGGCTGACTGAAGGACACTGAGGCTTTGCACTCTGCTCTGACAACTACCTCCTCCAACCACTAGATGTCACCAAATGCAAAAACCCACTGGAAATTTAGGGAGAAGGAAGCCAGGGAATCTGATCCTAAAGAATTCCTGGACTCAGACAGAGCCCAGGAACATCCTTAAAGCTAAAGAATGTTTCACTGAGATCACTCTAGGTCAAGGAGGACGGGTTTTCATAACTGCCGCCAAAGGAGACGCCACAGCTCAGGTGTCCTGGTGTCACAGTGTCTCAGTAAGCCCTCAGAACATCCCAGAGGGGCAGCACCACTAGCAGCCCCATTTTACAGGTGAGAACACCTGTAAAGGGGTTCTTACCTACTCAAGTAGCTTCACACAGCTAGAGAGTGGCTGCAGTAGGACCAAACCCAGGTCTTTCCAACTTTGTGTCCAGGTTTCTTCACCTGCACCATGACATACATCCCTGGGATGTGATGTGCTCTCACCAGTGCAGTGCGTCTTTGGGCACGAGGCTCAAAAGGCAGACCAGAACAGCTCTTCAATTCATGAACTCCGTTATTGTAACACAGTCATCTCTCCCTGACTCTACAACAGCTGATTACAATGGCTAGTAGAAGGGAAGGGTAGCCTGGATTATCCCAAAACACAGAACTTGTTTTTTGTTTTGTTTTGTTTTGTTTTTCATTTTTGACACATTGTATATGTTGTACCTTATTTGGGGTAATGAGGGAGGGAGTGTGTGTGTGTGTGTGTGTGTGTGTGTGTGTGTGTGTGTGTTTTCAATCAACTTATTTAGCTTCTCAGTGTTGTCTGGTGTGCAATACTGTTCGTGTGAGTGTATATGTTGTCTGACCTAGAAGTGGATGAGAATGTAGGTAGAAAGAGAGAAACAGCCTACTAAGAAGCCCAGAAAGCTCAGCCAAGTTCAGACTTTGCCATTCAAACATCAGAAGTCAAGGGCCAACACAGTTGGGAATGGCGACGTGCTACAAGCATAAAATACACAGAAGATTTTACTTTTTTTGGTAAGAACAAAGAAAGTAAAATACCTCATTATTTTTACATTGCCTGCCTGTTAATGATAATATTTGAGATATATCAAGCTAAATAAACTATGTTATCGACATTAATTTCACCTGCTTAATTGTACTATTTTAATGTGGCCCCTGGAAAATTTAAGATGGCATCTGTGGCTGGCATTATGTCTCCACCCTCATTCAAACGTGGGGGTGGGTGCTATCTGGAGGGACTCGGGCTCATAGTGTAGCAAGAGGGAGTCATCAGAAATTGGCAGCAGAGGGGCCACTGGATGAGCTGTGGGTATAGAACCCCCTCAGGAGGGTAGAGATGGGAGGGTGAGGCCAAGCTCTGGGAAAGCACTCAGAGCTGTTATGATCTCCTAAATCCAAAATGCTTAGGACCAAACAAAGCAGAGTAGGGAAATTTGAGAGAGCCCTTTCGGAGGGGAGAAAATACCTGGCAGGTCAGATTCAGATTTTCTCACTGCAAAAGTACACACGATCCAGTTACAGTCTTTTGGAGGGAAATTCCTACTCCTCAGCAAATCGCATAATCAAACCTCGCTGGCTGATGTCGAATACAAAGCTGAAAAGATAGTTTTCAGGGCACAGGAAAAATACAGTGAGAATGCTTAAGTGAAGGTCTCACCGCCGTTTCCTTGTTAAGGATCCAAGAGAAAAATCCGACCCTATTAGGCCCCAGACAGCAATACCCAACAGTGTGCTCTTTTAAACCTCCCTGCAAGGCTGCTGACAGGAAAGGCTGTTACCATGGAAACGGGCCCCCCTGGGAAGCCGAGTGGGGCAAACACAGACAGTCTCACGGCCTGCTGTGTCCACAGAGCCGACCAGTTGGTAAATATTACACCAGGCTCATACCAGAGACGCAAAGCAAACAGTAAGTCATCCGGAGGCTGTGCTGGCAGAGATCCACAAGGAAATGTTGAACTTGGAAACTGTGTAGCTTGTTCCCCAAGTTACAAAGGGCCATCTTCCAGTACAATATGGCTGGTGATGGGCCACTGCAACATTTGCTGTACCCTTGAACCTCACAGTTCGAACTGTACGGGTCCACTTATATGCAATTTTTTTCAATAAATACGGTCAGCCCTTCATAGCTGCAGATTTTGTATCCACAGATTCAACCAGCCACAAATGGAAAACAGTGTTTTCTCATTTGCAGATGTGGTTTCCCAACCACACGTTCCCAACCTCGGATTTTCAACCATGGTTGCTTGAATCCATAGACACAAAGGGTCGGCTGTAGAGTCAAAATTATATGTGGATTTTCAGCTGTGCGGGGATTGTCACCCCCCCCAACCTCCGAAGTGTTCAAGAGTCAACAGTAACTAAAATGAGTATCTTGTAGCATGCACCATAACCTTTCCAGGCTACAGGTACTGGTAGCAAGAGAGATCTCATGTTATTCTGAAGAGAAGCAGGAAATCAGTGGGCAAGTCACTTCCCCATTCTGGCAGCTTCAATTATGCTTACCTTTAAAACAGGTATAATCTACATGCCAAAGGACCACTGTGAGCATTCAATGAAATAAATGTGTACTTAGCATACAGTAGGTGCTTAGTAAATGCTCATGTCACTTTCCACTCCAGTGTAGCCATATAATGTATGACATCTAGGACTGAAGATATTCTCTGTATTGTCTGAACACCACATGTAAGTATGGGACTGTCAACTCCCTCGTTTTATGCATAATGTTTCTGTGAAATAAATCTGAAGCTGCTTAGCTGTCTCAGCACTCACTATTAAATAAAACCAAAGTGACTTTTTCCTTTCTATTATTTACATGAACTTCAACTAGCCATATCTCCTGCTTTCTTTGCTTTTTTTTTTTTCACCAATGTAATTGATAATCTGGATTCAAACCCTAGACTTGTCAGCCATCCCAGTTAATCCCACTTTATTAGACTGAGGCCACAGCTCTAGTCTAGCAGGAGTCGAAAGCTGTCCTGAGTCCTCAGAGAATTTGCTATCTGGAACAGTGTTTTCCAAAACATGGTCTCCTAACTCTCCCCCTTCCTTTAATCAGAAGTAACTGACTTTCCCCATCCTAGACTTAGTGAATCGGAACATCTGGGAGTGGGGTCCAGAAACCTGCATTTTGAGAAAACTTCCCAAGTAATATTCATGCCCAATAAAGTTTGAAAATCAATTCTCCCTCATTATTGTTGCATTACTTAAATGGGTTTTGGAGCCTCTGCAAGGAATCTCCTGGATGCCAGTTAAAAATGCAGTCTCTGAACATCAGCCACATCTAAGAAATCTTAATCTCTGGACTCGAGAAGCAACATGTGGAAAAAGACCTCCAGGTGGTTCTTACCCACGTAAAGTGTGAGAACCACTGGCCTAGAGAACTGTAAAGCAGTGCTCCTCACACTTGCGTGCACACGGACCTGGAGAGCTTGTGAGAGCAGAGATCCCTTAGCCGCCTCCACAGTCCGATGCGCGGGTCTGGGAGGAACCCAAGAGTGTATATTTCTAACAAGCACCCAAGTAACATAGATGCCACCCATCTGCAGCTTATACTGAGCAGCACTAGAATAAAACAGATTATTCTTTATTTGTGAAAATAAACCTATGTGTAAAAAATCAATACAAATCCCTCTGAAACAAAAATAGCCATCCCTTTTTTTTCTGATTAGTATGTATTTTAAATCTCTTTTAATCTAGGAAAGTGATCCCCTTGGATATTTTGAGTGTGTGTGTGTGTGTGTGTGTGTGTGTGTGTGTGTGTGTGTGTGTTGGGGGGGTGTAAAATGCACATAAAATTTATCATTTCAAAGTGTACAATTCAGTTGATATTTACACACAGTGTCGTGCTACATCACTACTATCGGGTTCCAGATGTTTTATCGCCGCAACAAGACATCCCATGCCCACTGGGCAGTTACTTCCCACTCCCACCTGCCCTGAGTCCCTGGTAACCACTCCTCTCCTTTCTCTCTCTATGGATTTGCCTGTCCTGGACATTTCACATAATGGAATCATACAATATTTGCCCTTCTGTTTCTGGCTTCTTTTACTTAGCATAATGTTTTCATGGATTATCTATGATGAAGCATATATCAGTACTTCATTTCTTTTTATGGCTTAATAATATCCCATTGCATGGATAGACCACACTTTATTTATCCATTCATCAGTTGGTGGATATTTAGGGGGTCCCACCTTTTGGCTAATGGGAACAGTACTACTGTGAACACTCATGTACAGTCATTTCTCATTTTATTGGGCTTTGCTTAATGTGCTTCACAGATACTGGTTTTTTTTCCTAACAAGTTGAAGGTTTGTGGCAATCCTATGTTGAGAAAATTAAAAACCTCCTGGAAAGGATTCACCATTGTAGGTGCCATTAAGAACATTCATGATTCATGGGAAGAGGTCAAAAGATCAACACTAGCAGGAGTATGGAAGAATTTGATTCCAACCCTCATAGATGACTTTGAGGAGTTCAAGACTTCTGCAGAGGAAGTAACTGCAGATGTGTTGGAATTAGCAAAAGAAATAGAAGTGGAGCCCAAATATGTGACTGAAATGCTGCAATCTCATGACAAACTTTCAACGAATGAGGAGTTGCTTCTTACGGATGAGCAAAAAAAAGCCGTTTCTTGAGATGGAATCTACTCCTGATGAAGATGCTATAAAGACTATTGAAAGGACAACAGAGGATTTAGAATATTACATTCAGTGAGTTGGTAAAGCAGTGGCAGGGTTCGAGAGGACTGAATCACATTTTGAAAGGATTGCTGCTGTGGGTAAAATGCTACCAAACAGCACCGCGTGCAGCAGACAAAGTGTTCGTGAAAGGAAGAGTTAATTGATACAGCAAACTTCATTGTTTTATTTTATGAAATTGCCACAGTGACCCCAACTTTCAGCAACCACCACCTTGGTCAGTCAGCAGCCACCAACATCAAGGCAAAACTCTCCACCAGTTGAGTGATTACAATTCATTGAAGGCTCAGATGATGGTTAGCATTTTTTTTATCAATAACGTATTTTTAAAGTAAGGTGTATACATTATTTTTTAGACACAGTGCTAGTTACACAGTGCTAAACTACAGTATAGTGTAGCAATAAAGCGAGTCATGAATTTTTGGTATCCCAGTGTATACGGCAGGCTTCATTGCTGTATTTGCTTGTTGTGGTAGTCTGGAGCCAGACCTGCAATATCTCTGAGGTATGCCTGTACAAGTTTTGCTTGAACACCATTATCAATTCATTTAGATATATACCCAGCAGATAAATTTCCAGGTCATATGGTAATTCTGTTGAACTCATAGAGAAACTGTCAAATTGTTTTTCACAGGGATGCACCATTTTACACTCCAACCAGCAATACATAAGACTTCCAGATCTCCACACCCTTACTAACACTTGTTATTTTCTTTTTGTCATTGTTATGGCCAACCTACTGAGTGTGAACTGTTATCTCATTGTAATTTTGAGTTAGTATTTCCCTGATGACTATTGACAGAAAACATCTTTTCATGTACTCACTGGACATTTATCTTCTTTGGAGAAATACCTATTCAAGTCCCCATGTTTTAACTGGGTTGTTTTATTTTTGTTGTTGTGCTATTTATATATTCCTGATACCGGACCATTATCAGATACACAATTACTAAATTTTTTATCCCATTCTGCGGGATGTCCTTTCACTCTCTTGATAGGCCATATCATCTTGAAGATTAATTAAATTCCAAGGCAATGTCAGTACCACAGAAGTCCATAACAGACAAGGGCTTGGGACACTTCCAGTCAAAAACATTCCAAGAACAGACTGAGGCCTAGAGAGCTACAGTGGCTCTTCCAAGGTCACCAGCATTAGCGGTGACTTAGAAGACATTCAATCCACTCTCCCAACACCCAACACGCATGTGCAAACATATACACACACATATGATGTCCTTTTATGTCTGGGATGTTAAAGGCACTGAAACACATCCAAAGAAAGTCACCTCTTCCCAAAAGTCAAGATGTTGTATGGATACAAAGTTTGTTTGTCCATATCCTACTTCCTTTTTGGGGTTTTGTAGAAGCCTACAACAAAGAGTATAATGAGTTTAGTAAAGTAAATACAGAAATAGTGACTCTATACAAAGGAAAAGGAGAGAGAGGAAATATGGGTATGGTAGTATAGATAACATAATCTATGAGTAGCACCAAACTTTGCTGTGAACTCTCTGGCAGCCAGGAGAAAATAAGAAGACTATACAATTCTTAGTATCAGGACTAGTGATTCTTAATAAATAGTTAAAAAATATTTTTCTCAATGGCAATTCCCAAAATCATTGTTAAATGGTTAAAAGCTCTCCAAATGATTTTAAAATATTTTATAAGTTCTTCTGTACACTGCCAATATACTATTAGTGCTTTTCCCTGATATTCTTCAGTAGAGCAGCCCATGCAAACACAGAAAGCTACATGCTAGAGCTAAGAGAAGATGGCATACTAAGAGTCTTGGGAAAGGACTTGGAGAGCTCACACGTTCATCTGCACACACCATCCCTGATAAAGCCATCCTCAAACATCAAGAACAGTGTATACTACACATCTCTAGGAGTGGAACAATTCCAGAGTCTTAGATAGCTTTCCAGGAAAATAGAATGGGTAGCCTCCAAGTCCAAAAAAAAAATTAATCATTCCTTTTTTGGAGAGAAAGAACTGTATTTGAGACATGGGGAAGATAAATTGGTGGGGG
Organism: Carollia perspicillata; assembly: GCA_004027735.1. Classification (NCBI taxonomy): domain Eukaryota; kingdom Metazoa; phylum Chordata; class Mammalia; order Chiroptera; family Phyllostomidae; genus Carollia; species Carollia perspicillata. Next base: position 12,569 of record PVKM010033476.1, read on the forward strand.
AAAAAATCTAAAGAGATGTCTCCTAATAAGATGATATCTTCTGAAGCAGGAAATTTTTCAGTAGCCAATGCTAAGTGAAGTAGCAAACAAAAGGCTTTTTCTGAGGGGATTGCTGACTATCTTAATTAACTAATCCAACCTACCCTAGCAAGGGTGTCAAAACTTTTAGCATCTCTGCACCGCACTGGAAGAAGAGTTGTCTTGGGCCATACATTAAATACATTGCAACACGTAATCTCATACACACACACACACACACACACACACACACACACAAATCTCATAATGCTTTAAGTAAATTTGTGATTTTGTGTTGGACTGCATTCACAGCCATCCTGGGCTACATGTGGCCCACGGGCCGCAGGTTGGACATCCCTACCCTAGAGTGACAGCAAACTGTCTAATGAATGTATCTGAAGGTGGGGAAAAGGGAGAAAGTAAAGGGTTAGAAACCAGGAGAAGAGGCCACAGTCAAGCAGAGTTCTCCATTCCATTCTGTCTACACACCCTTTTTAGTTCTTGGATCTGAGTTACTAAGTCATAAAATCTAACAGATTAATCACTGTATGCATTAGGAGTCTTTCATCAAAGGCAACAGAAACTGATTCAGATTAATTTAAGTAGAGAAGGAATTTATTGAAGGGTACAGGGTGACTCAAAATCAGAGGAAAACTAATTGAGAGGAGAAAATAAAAGGCTCAGTCTGTTTAAGACATAGCATTCTTGATTTATCAACCCCGACCATGTATGTGCCCTTGCATCACTCAGTAAGAGTAAAATTTCTGGGAGGGAATTCTGATTACTCCAACTTGGGTCAAATGTCCATCCCCTAGCCAGGGGAAGGCAGATCATCTAACCAGTGGTTCTCAGCAGTGGGGGGTGCACTTTGGCCCCCAGGAGATATCTGGAACTGTCTGGAGATATTTTGGGGTATCAGTGGGCTACTAAGTTTACTACGGTGCACAGGACAGCCCCTAGAGCAAAGAACCGCCCCTGCCCCAAATGTTAATAGTGCCAAAGTTGAAAAACCCTGATCCCAACTAACTGACCTCAAAGGAATGCAAAGGAAACATTTCGTCAATGAAAACTTGAAGTGTGTAGAGGATGTGTCCACTGCCCACTCTGCCCAGATTCCCTTGAGTCCCTTGGGTCTTTTCTCTTTTCCCTGCCTTGGCGTGTTCTCTACCAGCTCCCACTGGCAACTTTCTTCAAAGGATATTCCTTGAGTTGTTGGAGCCACTTGCAAGCTCAGAGAGCTGGGAATACCTGGGAGTTTCCATCTGCCATGGGTGACTCAGAGTTAGGGGAGGGGATAGGGAAACTCAGCTCTCTCACCTCAAGTCAGGTGCACTTTACACTCCAGAGCTCCCACAGACTCAGGCTGAGGTGGGGGGCGTCCCAGGCCAACTTCCCTAGTTTTCTTTCCAGGTTCTCCTAGGAACACTTTCTTTTTTAATTAAATTTGTTGAGGGGACATTGGTTAATACAATCATATAGGTTTCAAGTGTACAATTCTATGATACATTGTCTGTATATTGCATTGGGTGGTCACTACCCAAAGTCAAATCTTCCATCACCATGTATTTCTTAATAACTCACTTGTCCTCAAGTCCCCTCTCAATATCTGCTTTGGGGGAACCTGGCCTACAAGTCAAGGTTTTATTACCAGAAGAAAGAAGAGAAAAGACTGCCAGACAGCCAAAAACAACAGAGATCCACCATAGTGCCACAAACCTCCCTGCCCGGGGTTTCTGGCTCTCCCCTCGGACAAGAGAGCTTACTGGGTAGCCCAGGGGTTAAGTGTATAGGCTGTGCAGTCAAACCTGTGTTTGAGCCCTGGTTTTGCCACTGAGTAACTTTAGGTGAATTATTTCCTCGTTTTTCCCCTTTTTACCTATAAAATAGGCATTTAGAACCTACCTCATAGGATGATCTTGAAAAATGAAAGGGAAGAATAAGAAGCATTTATTCTGGCATGAAGTCTTTATGGATACTCATCAAATGCAGATGCTCTGATTACTAATAATTAGATGAAGAATCTCTTCACAGAGCAATGAAAACTACACCTGTAAGTTAATTAGAGCTGAACAAATTTACCTTTCAATGTGAATCTTGAAAGTAGAGATTTGCAGGAAGGTGATCAAGACACAAATTGTGAAGTAATGAATACCTTCACCTGGTTCTTTTCATTTTAAAACTACACCTGTCAGAATGGCTATCATCAGTCAATTAACAAACAACAGATGCTGGCAAGAATGTGGACAAACAGGAGCCCCAGTGCACTGTTGGTGGGAATGAAAATGGGTGCAGCCACTGTGGAAAACAGTACAGAGTTATATCAAAAAATAGTAATAATAAAACTGCCTACTACCCAGCAATTCCACTTCTGGGTATTTACCAAAAGAAATCCAAGGAGGGGATTATAGGAACAAGTATAAAGGACACATAGACAAAAACTAAGGGGGGTAGAAATGGGAGGGAGGTGGGGAGTACTGCAGGGGTGGACTGGGATGGGAGTAAAAGACAGAAAAATGTACTTGAATAACAATTAAAATAAAATAAAATAAAAATAATTAAAAAAAGAAATCCAAAGCACTAATTTGAGAACATATACGTATCCCTAATGTTCATTGCCATGTTACTTACAATAGCCAAGATATGGAAGCAACCTAAGTGTCCATCGATAGACAATTGAATAAAGAAGATATGGTGTATATATACAACAAAATATTACTTGGCCATAAGATAGAATAAAATCTTTTTGCAATGACATGGATGGACCTAGAGGGTATTAAGCTAAGTAAAATAAGTCAGACAGAAGAAGACAAATACCATATGATTTCACTTACCATAGTTTTGGACCATAAGATGCACCTAGGTTTTAGAGGGGGAAAATAGAAAAAAAAATTTAAGCAAAAAATGTGGTAAAATATGTAATAACATAAATAACATAACATTTCACCAATATAAATGTAAACAGAACTCAGTAGCAGCATTAACAACCATTATCCCTCCCAAATTGGGCAGGGGGGTGCATATTACAGTCCAAAAAATACGGTGTATGTGGAATCTAAAAAACAAAATAACTGAACAAACAAAACTGAAATGAACCCATAGATACAGAGAACAAACTGGGGATTGCAGAGGGGCTGTGGGTGGGAGCGTTAAGAGCTGGCAAAAAAGGTGAAGGGATTAAAAAGTACAAATTATCAGTTACAAAATAGTTATGAGGATATAAATTGCAGCATAGAGAATATAGTCAATAATTCCACAATAACTATGTATGGTGGCATGTGAGTACTAGACTTATCTGGGGAATCATTTTGTAAGTTATATAAATGTCTAATCACTATGCTGTATGCCTAAAACTAATACAATATTGAATGTCAATTCTGATTGAAAATTTTAAAAA
>PVKM010033477.1:0-15961 GCA_004027735.1 Carollia perspicillata
TCTTACATGAGCTCTAAGAATCGAAGTCCCTTTTCCTAGAGCGTGGCGTGGCTTTTTAAAACGCAGCAGCGTCGAAGAGGCAGAAAGCACAGGTGTAACAGCCAGAGCCACTCACGGAGCTTTCACTCACTGGCATCCAGGCAATGAAAACATGCCCGCTGTTCCGCCCCACACGGACTCAGCCGCTCTTCAGGGCCAGCGATTAATAAAAGCTCTCCCTCAACCCGCAGAGGGGAGTGGGAGCCAGTCCTAACCCAAACACAAGCCCTGTGTGCAAATGGAAATCCAAACCCTAATCCCCCTGGGGCTTGGCCCTCCCCGCTGAAAACGGCATTGCCGTTTTGATTTAAAATCCCCGCAACCTTTTCCAAAGTGATTCCTATCTCTTTGTATTGTTAAACACACAGGCTTTTAAATAATTTTTTTCCCCATAAAATGCACTCAGAAATAGAGCTGATAATTCGGCTGGCCTAAAAATGGGGAGGGAGGTGCTTGAAAAGAGAGGGATTTAACCAAAATCATGGGTAGAACGATTTTAGTTCAACATGACTGGAGTCTCCGATACATTTTTCAGAGATGAACGGGGAATGGTGCGAAGCCAGTTATTTCTATTGGTGATCTCCCTGGTGTGGTGGTAAGTCTGAAGAAGCTGTAGATTTGGCAAACGGGACAGTGACCTAAATGTGACACGTGTTTATGTTTCTTTTGACGGACGCAGCTGCAAAGACAGGGAATGCGGGACCGAGAGAAGGGCTCTGGGTACCTTCCCTTCCATTGCTGCAGCTCCTCTATGGGCGGCCCCTGCTCCCGTGGTTGGCCCTGCCCGCCGGCACACCTGTCTCCCAGCCACACCCAGGTGGCAGATGGAGAACGCCAGCGGAGGAGAGAAGGGTGCACTCCTTCCCCTTTACAGAAAGCACCTCACAGAAGCCCCACTTAACGACATGACCCTTCCCGCTCTTGGACTAAGTCACGTGGTTATCGTGGGCGCCGGAGGAGGGTGGGGCCTGAAGCTAGAAAACAAGTGTCCAGACCATTATTATATTTTAATTAAACAACAACGGGAAATACATGTTAGAGGATAACCTGCAGCTCCTGCCACTGCGGCGTAGCGTGAGAGTGTTTAGGATGAATGAAATTCTGCCTGAAAAATGAAGGTCATGTGTCCTGGGCCTGGTTTAGGGGAACTGGGTACGAAGTGTACCTGAAGCCACGGCCCTGGCCCAGGATGGGTCTAAAGTAGCCTTTGACATCTCTTTCCCTAGCATGGCAAGTGTCCACCTATCTTTAAATATGTAGGGGAACTTTCTTTTGTTCCTTTTTCAGAAGGTGTTCCTTTGTCACGGGGTTCTGTTCTAGAAAGAGCGACCCGCTCCCTCCCGGGTGTCCCCGCTGCACCTTCTGTGTCTGTTGAGTCACTGTAGAAAGATCGGCAACACGGCCCCAAGTGGCTGCTCGGAGCAGAGTCTGAGCCATTCCAGGACCCTCACACCGGCGTCCTGCAAGGTCGCACCGCTGACTCCGCTTAGCCAAAACGTGGGACTCACAGTTGGCGTGGTGTACCCAGCCGCCGAACGCCTCCAACAGCAGGAGTCTCAGAATTGGCTGGCAACAGCGTTGTCTGGGTCAGATGCCCCCTACCAGTGCCCTCGACTCAACGGAGCCTCCCGAGATGACGACACGCTGCACGTGGGCTGTGTTGACCTCTCCACCCTCCAGACTGTTTCTCCTGCAGGGCCTAGAAGAGTTACGCATTTCATCCCTTACAAACTGGACCTGATGTGTATCCCCTCCCTCCTTAGACACGCAACACCTAAAAGCCGCAGTCAGGCGAGTCCGTCGGTGACACTGATTGCTTTTTTACCTTTTGCTGGGAAGCGTGCACACGGAAACCAGCTCAGGCAAATGGAGATACATGTGCCCTGGAAATAACGGAGAACCTAGCACACTGTCCTCTTGGAGGTGCACTTGTGGCGGCTCTTCCCCTGGGCTGCATTTTGGAATCAATCATAGCAGGAGAGCCTACTAGCCAAAGCAAACAGAGTTAATATATAAAAAAGCAGGTCTATAAAGCAGGACCGAAGAAATACTCCGGAGGCATTCTGGGACACGGGCAAGAGCTCTGTGAGACTCTCTTACCCCCGGAATGTGTTGTTATAAAGTTGATGAATAGGCTGAGGATTTTCGCTTCCATTTTTATTTTTTGTGTTTATTTTTATTTTTGTGCAAAGGCACGAATCAGATTATATTCAACAGCCAGAGCCGGTCATGTCAGCTGCACCGAACTTTATATATAGATATGTGTGTGCATATGTATTGTGTCCCCCTCTTACTATATGTACATATATGCAAGTATTAGTAATTATTTGTGATTAGAAATTTAGAGGCAAACCGATGGAATTTTGGAGAGGCCCTTCTTTGTGACAATAATCCCTGTTACTTATTCCCCATCCACACCACATTTGTACCCCCTCAGTGGCCCCCACAAACACAGGGGAAACCTCTAAAAACCTACCGTATTTTTCAGACTGTAAGACACACCTTTCCCCCCAAATTTGGGAGGAAAATACAGCGGAGACCCTGCTTCTGCCTCCTGCGACCCCGCTCCATCACTGCACCCCCCCTGACCACAGCGAGCCAGGTAAGCTACATTTGGACTATAAGACGCACCTGCCTTTTCCTCCCAAATTTTGGTGGGGGAGTGAGTCTTATAGCCTGAAAAATATGGTAGCACCTTAGAATTTAAAATGTGGTGCTGAAAATTATGATTTAAAGAAGAGATTTTGCTGCCGTACGTATGTTCTTATAATTATCCCAGGGAAGTTCCTAAGGGTCCCGAACTGCCTGCAGTTCCATTAATATGGGCCAGGCTAAATTAAACATAAGGCAGTTCAGCTGTGTTTGTTTTTAATTTGCAAAGGAATTTAGTGTTCCCCAAAGTGAGGAGCTCACAGCCCAGGCTGCAATCCGTCAGGAATATTTCTAGCATCTCTGCCACTGGCGTTAATGGGAAAGACCTGCTGTTCTCACCCACGGGGTCTTGGCAGGTCCTGGAATGTGAAAACACAGGACATTTGTGAGAGAACACAAAGCCTGGAAGCTGGTGGCAGGAAGAGGTGGCAAAACAAACAGGTGACATCTTTGGCTACGATGAGAGGGTCCTGGAGTTGAAGGACGCTTCTGTCAGAGACTCAGGGGTTTTGATGAAATACTGTGCTTTCTCGGTGCAGGCGCGAGGGCTAAGTGTGTAAGGAAAGCTGTGAGGACTCAGAAGTACAGCCCTCAGTGCAAGTGGCTGGGTGCTGGGAATGCGACAGTGAATCCCCCCGAGGGTGAGGGTTTTCTTCCTTTGTTTTTGTGACCTAGTTAATGAAGATTTCCTGGGGGCATGCACTGGGGCCTTTGTTCTGAGCATAATGCGTGATATAACCTGACAGAGGTCCCCGTGTATTTAAGCAAAGGATAAGAAATGGGCCACCAAGGAGGACAAATGGAAAGGAAGTAAGATGACATCTTATCAGAATGGATGAAGTGAGTAGAGAGGGGTACGAAACAGTCTGAGAATCTTGATACTCATACGGAATATAGAATTGCATAAATTGATCCATCACTGTTAGAAAAAAAAGGCTTAACATGTTTATTAAATTCACAGTAATGGCTGGTACTATATTAACCTGCAAGTTCTCCCAACATCACTCCTTTGTCTCTTATTCATCCAAGACACCCTCTATTCCCCCAATGCACAAATCTCCAATTCTAGGGTTTGCCAGGGTTCTGCAGAAAAGTTGGACGAGATCATGACATTTGAGGGACAGCTGAAAATGTATGGAACTATAACAAATGTAAGGGGGTATTTACCTGCCTTAGGGGACAATTAAATTTCTTTAAACTTCTCCAGCACCACAGAGAAAAGAAAAAATTTCTGTACTCTTATTTTGGTGGTCGAATTGATGCCCTAAATCATAGGCCACTTCTGCCTAAATCATGGCAATTTTCAGACACAGCATAACCATATTCGGGTCTATAATACGTGCATCTTACAACAGGAGCAGGGAGGTGAGTTGTGTCCAGCCCTTATTCTCAGGCTTAGGAAGAGGAAATTAAGGGACACGGGGGTGTCAGACTGGGGGAAATTCGTGTTAGTGGGTAAGGATACAGTCAGCTTCACGTGGTTACGGAATCTGAGCTTGAGGAAACTTTCCCATGTACAGCTCGCCTCTGTTGTATTGATCATAATCAACTTCTTACTTCACAACAGACAGTGTTCTAATTGTTTTATTGATTTTAGAGAAAGAGAAAATGTTAATTTGTTACTCCACTCCTTTACGCGTGCATTGGTCGATTCTTGTATGTGCCCTGACTGGAGATCAAACCCACAGCCCAGGTGTATCGGCACGACGCTCTAACCAACTGAGCCACCTGGCCAGGGCCCAGCCGTAACTCTCAATATGTGTTATCCTGGACGCACTTAATACCCTCAAAAATCCTACTTTTATCATTTCACAGATGAGGAAACTGAGTCACAGAGCGACCACACAATTTGGTGCATGTTGCATAACACTGACGTTAAAACCAGGATCGGGCTCTATAGGCTGCCCTGCCTCCGAATCTATGCATGGGCATCTCACTACTGTAGCTTCCCTCTCCTGAAGGGAACGGACGTCCAGAGATGTGAAGAGTCGGGACTAGTTCGCAGAGCACCAGGACTAAACCGAGACGTCTTCGCCCCAACTAATGGTACAAAACATAGATATTCATGGCCATTGGCCAGAACTTAGGGTTCTTTTCATGGCACTGGCATTGCGTGTTAGTGTTATTTATTCGTTCCTTTTCAGTGCTGGTTTTGGTTCTCCTTAGGTCCATCCTGAGTTGGAGTTCAATACATGGTACCACTGATTCAATACAGCATGATTATTTTCATCAGGATTATTTTCTAACACGAGTTGTCTTCTATGTGCCAGGCAATATGCTAGATAATTTACTTAACATTTCCTCACTCAATTCTCACCGTAGTGCTTGGCTGCAAGTTCTATCCCATTTATCGCACACGTGTAGACACTCAAGGCCGGGGGTTCAGGAGGCTGCTCAAGCCCACAGAGCCATCCAATCCCAGTGCTGGCCTTGAACCCTGTTCTTGCATCCTTCTGGGTCCTTTTGTCTCTGGGTACCTCGACTCTTCACAAACATTACCAATGAAACTCATTTTGATTCTGAATGTGTACCCATTCTATGAGTGAAAACACAGTGCACATTCATTTGTGGGACTTCAACCTGACCTTTCTAAATGAAACTGCTATTTAAAAAAAGCCACTTGTCAATACAAAGCTAAGTGGCGACGCTCCCTAGTTCGCTGTGCATTATTGGCTGCGCATTATCGTTTCTGACTTGCATATTTTCTCCTTATTAAAAAATGCATGCATAGCTAATGTTTACTCAAGAGATGAATTATTTTGCAAGTGAAAAATTATAATTGTTATATTCAGTCACATCTCAACCTTACATCACCAGAAGGGAGCCTTTTGCTGGAAACTTCCACAGCATTGTTTGAAAGCTCTCCAGACAGCTTTAATGATTGTAAAATATTTAGGTATTTTTAAAATGCTGGAGACCAGATAGAATAATGCATGAAAGCAATAAATAAATAAGCAGACAAATCACATCTAAAGACCGACAGATAGTGGGGCTTTCACAAGAGGATCGACCACAGAGGTTTTAAACTCCGTTTGATAGTTTTCATTTGTGGTGGAGAGATTCTTAAACAAGTGAACTTCTCTGCCCTCAGAAGAGAACAGAGGAAGCAGTGATGGGAGGTGTTAGCAACCGAGGAGAGCGTGGCGACCGCCGTGAAGACCACGGAGCTTTCTGGAAGGAAGTGCAGTGAAACTACTCAACCCGGGGCCAGCCCCCCAGAACCCAACTTTTCTGTAGGCACACCAGACCCTTGGGGGAAACAGTGTTCTTTCAACAATCTGCATTGTTGCCTGCAGCCTGGAGAAGCTTCCAGATGGACTGACGTAGAGAAGCATCTTAGAGGGGCTTCATGAAATCGCCCACCCACAGGGAGCTAGGTCACGCTCCCTGACACAAGGCTCTTTGACTGCAACGTGTCCGGCTTGGTTGAAATTAAGGGTGTGCAAGACGGGGTCCTTTAGATTTTGAATTCCTTGCTCACCTTCTTTTTTTTCTGGTGGTAATGCCCTTATACTTTTCAAAATATTCACATTGCTATTTATATGAATGTCCTGTGAGGTTTTTCCTAGTAAGGACTTCACTCTGCTTTTAAAAAATTCCTCATGTGTCTAACTTTTGACACGCGGTTTTCATCGATTACTAATTCATTCGACAAACATGCTACCTTAGTCTTCGTATTCATATGGTCATAGAAAATGACATAGAAGAAAGGGCATTTAGGTCTACAGAGAATTAATTAGCATGTAATTTTCAGTATATCATCTAGTGTTAATTAGCAGTTAAAGCATCTTCTTGTGCCTGACCTGCTGATTTCAATACCGTGTTCTATTTTGGAGACCCTAGGGGAACTAAACTTGAAAGGATACTTGGTCTTCTTTTATTTTTTTTTGAAAATAAAATATGGAATCACAGCTCCGAGTCTCCAGTGCTTTGTTTAACTGCTATATATTTTCCTGAGGTTCCTTTCTTAAATCTATGTTATAGGCTTTCTGTCTTCCCTTTGCAATAAAATAGGAGCCAAACTACTACTGATTGTTAGGAGTAAAATAAATATTCACATGGAAGCCTTTTTTTAAGTCACGCCTTGTGATAGCTTTTCTTATTTGCAATCTTTAATGATTGCTAGACAGACCTAGGTAGGACCTAGTCTTAACTGTGTCTAGTTTTACGTGCTTATGGTCGGGTGGTTACAGCTCCTCGAAGCACAGAGATTCTCTGAAAAATCGAGCAAGTTGTCAATGAAAAATAAATGCTGAATTCTCTTTTAAAAAATGTTGCTTTAATGTTAATGCCCTATCTGAAAATTATATTTATTTTATGCCCATAGAGAAACAAAGTAACTTATGTGAACAGCTGGATAAGAAGGATAAGTTTTGGGCACATTTCTATTTATTCATCACAATCGTTAATGGTGTAAGGGCAGCTACCCTGCTCAAATATGGGCCACATCTACCTTTGAGATGCGTAGTTAAATATGAGCGCGTGTGAAATGTCAGAAACTCAGAACCCTTCAACAAAATAGAACAATGGAATTTCTCTCTATCTGAAAGACACCAATGTGCCAGCGAGGCCTGTGGAGCCGGCGGTCAGGGGACATGCAGCCTCACTCGCCTTCATACTGGGGGCTCAGGCCCGGCACCCCACCCCCCCGATCCTGGGACCAGACCCTGCTCTCTGTGCCTCTCCTGTGGCTATCACTCTGGTTCACAACCTTCTCAGACTGGTTATAAGGTCAAGGCGGTCAACATGCATTATTTTTAAAAGGCTTTCATGACTTTTGGACATAATGCCATATTGAGAAGCGGTTGGTTATTCAATTACCCTCTTCGCCAAAAAGAGGGACTTATATCTGGACATTCCGCAGTGCATTTTCAACACATTATCCTGTTTGATTCGCACGGAAACTCACAGCAGTTATAATGACATCATTTTATAAATGAAGAGGGAGTCTCAAAGAAACTCCATTATCGCTGGATGGATGGTGACAAAGTCAAGAGTAACAGTGAGGCTTTTGATTTCCATGAGCAATTCTCTTCCACTCTGTCCCACTTCAGAACAGAGACCTCAGACCTTGCTTTCTCCTGGCTCCCCTTGGACTGGAGAACTTGGAAGATAAGGAGGCCATGGAGGAGGTAAGAAAATGAGGAAGAGTAGAAAGAAAGCTGATTTGGAAAGAATTCGATGTCAAGATTTTTTATCACATGGCATTTGTGAGCCCTGGGGAGCAGGTTGGGTTTGTTCCTTTCAAGACCATGGCGCACGCCACCCTTTGGCACATGTGTGGGGTCCACAGCATCAGACAGAATATGAGGCCAGGGCCATAAAGACACTGCGTCCTCATGAAACACTTTCAAAGCTGCACAGAAATGTTTCCGTCTCCACTTTAGAATGGAGTAGGAACGGCCTCCTGACTTGTCCGAGACTGCAGCCTCATTTTAAATATCCCGAACCACTACAAGTCTGAACTCTGATTACCGGTACTGCATATTCAGACTTACAAAAGTTTTAGATAAGGCCCTGGAAAATATGAGAAATGCCTTACCTGGATCATCAGCCCCATTACATTGAGTCAGTTAGGCACCTGAGCGAAATGCATTGCCAATTCTTTCACCGGTTTACACGGAATCTAGCTTCCTACTTTCAGAGCTCTCTCCCAGGGCACCATGGAGGCTCAGAGCACAGGCCCTGGCTCCAGACGACCTAGATTCAAATCCACGTTCTGCCAGCTCTTAGATTCTCGACTTCCAGCAAGACGATTGATGTCTCTGTGCCTTGGTCTCTTTGCAAGATGGAGTGAGGGGGTGCACTCGTAATTAATCAATACGCACTGGCCAGGACTTCCACTAGCGTACATTCAAGGAGAACAGAGCAGTGCCCAGCATCTACGGCATCTCTTACCATGGCGTTCTGGAAAGAGCCTGTGCTACTTAATCCTTCACAACTTAATTGGTGACAATGCAGCTTCCTTTTTTTTTTTTTTTGGCATAACTTTTGGGTTAATTTCATCATACTAGTTTAGAGGTATCTATGTTTGTATCTGTGGATAATACAACGTTTTCATATTTCCTGAAGTCTTCAAAACCAGGGAAAACAGGGACTTTCATCAATTTGCTCATACGCTTGGCTATATAATACCAAGACACTGATTTTACTTTTAAAAATGTTTTTCATAAATGTAGTTTGTATAGATAGCTTTTCCCCCATGATGACTGGATGAACTGGTTGATGTTGGCATTTCATTCGCCGACCCTGAATTGGGCAGTTTTGGAACCTGTTCATCATTCGGTCCCTTAAGGAACCATCAGCACGTGTTTCTGCCGAGGCTTCGCAAATACTCGAGCAGCTTTCCAAAGCTGCCAACTCGTTTCCAGGCATGAGATCACACACTGGAAAAATCTGACGCAGCATGAGATATGTACAGTAAAAATTATTCTACCCTAATAAGTGTACTTACAATGTGTTGCTACAGAAAGTTGTTTCCCTCCTTCCAGCTTTCCGTCTCACGCTAGCTTCTAATCGTGCCTCTCACCTGGAGCAGTCACACTGGGAGCTGTACCGAGAGCCCCACGCACTGGAAATGGCTACCCAGCTGTCAAAGGCACCAGCGCGATCGCAGGTGTGGGGCCCGAGCCTCACACCGGTGGCCTTCCTTTCCCTTAACCTTCGGCTTCCCCCGGAGGAAACCATTCTAAAAATGTTCGGTAATTATCCCTTTCTTTCAGCCTGGAGTCATGCCGGTTTGGTCCTTGGAGAAGAAAGTACATGCTATGGGGCACTCGATTACAAAATCTTAACACCAGGGGCTGGAAGAATTCAATCCGATTCACAGCTTCCAAATCAAGGCTCGCCCGCCTCTACGGAAAACTACAGCTGACACCTTGCCTCGCTCTCTGTCTTCCTCCTGTGTCTGTTGTCTTTGAATTATGTCAACCAACTTTTCACTCCTTTCAAGTCCCACGTTCCGGTGAGATCTATTCCTCATGTGCTCGTGGAGTAGCGGAGTTTAATGAAGTGGCCTAGGGGTCTGCGTGGGTCGTAAATGTAAACGGGTCGGCTTCTCCAGGAAACCACGGTAGGGGGGAGTGCGGGAAGGAGGAAATTCTTTAAAACAGACTTTCCTCCAGTGGTTCCTAGGATGTGTTGTTCCCTCAACTTGAAAACAAGGTTTTGTCTTTCCTGCCTTACTGAACGACAAAGCAAAGTGTAGCATATTACTGGATGCGGGTAAGTTCAAAGTCATCTTACTCCCAGAACACGTGCCCACAGGATATGGTCTACAATTGTTGAGGTAGCCCCAGGGCTTTCTCCCGAGATCCCTCCAAGAGTCTGATGGTGTCTTTACAAAGATAACCAGTATTGGGGGAAAATCTATGTGTCTTTGATTTTATGCTTCTGCATCTTTAGGGTTTTATTTAAAAGAGGCCTCTTTGAAATGATAGACTTGTTCCCTTTCAAGTGATAGTGTTTCTCTTTCATTCATGCACACACACGTAACTTTGCTTGCTTGAGCGATACGTAGAGGGAGCTTTGTTAGGTACTGGGGGGAATAGCAGGAGATGGAAAAAGCTTGCTTTCAAGGTATTTATTTACCTGTGACTGTCATCAAGCAGGATGGAGCTAACGATGGCTTCCATTCACAGCCTATAATCATGCGAAAGCATTTAGTTTCTCGCTTGTAGTAGTCAAGAAAATTAAAATCTATTTACATTCTGGGAAGGGGGGATTCTCTTCAGATAACCCACATGAATGTGCTTTGAGTTACCTTGGTAACTGCTTTTTTACCCCACTTTTAAAATGCAAACGATCTATTCTAGTTACAGTTTTAAAGCCCCGTATTATACCTTTTTCCTGTGATAAAATACACATAACATGTAACTGACTCTGTTACCCGTTGAAAAGGGACCATTTGGTATTCCCAGTGTTGCACGGGCATCACCAGTCCCTGGTCCCGGACCGTCTTCAACTCCCACGCCCCTTCAGCAGTCACCCCCCGTTCTCTGTTGCCCCCTACCCAGGGAGCCACTGATCTCCTTTCGGCCTCTAGAGATTTGCCTGTTCTCTGTACTTCACAAAAATAGAGCCACACACTGTGTGGCCTTTGGCTTCTGGCTTCTCCCACTTAGCATGATGTCTTCCAGGTTCAACCTTGTGGTAGTGTGTGTTAGCAACTGTTCCTTTTCATGACCGAATAATACTCCACAGCATGGCTCTGCCCCACTTGGTTTATTCGTCCATCAGTCGATAAACAGTTGGGTTGTTTCCACCAGTTATTTTTACAATGGCTAATATGACATGCTCAAGTAAAACATAAGTCAGTGTATTTGCTTGTTCAGGTAGTATGAACACATCAAAATCGGACATGTTTCCTCCTCCCTCGGACTGTGCTATCTGCTCTGAGGCATCTGACCTACCCTGGTGTCTGAAATAATAGTCTGGGACCCTAAACTGCCCTGAGTGGGGCCTGCTCTTCCCCTGGACAGCCGTCTGGGCTGCTTAAGCAATGGGTTCTCCAGCAGCATTCTTGTAGACAATTACAATTTATCTATAGTGGAAAAGTTATTTCTCATCAAATTACTGATATTCCTATCTCCCTCACAGAGCTGGAAACCATAATGAAAAGACCCTGCATTACGTTTCATCATTTCAAAATATCCTACAGAGAAATTTGAAATCATGGTTTTGATCCTGAAGATTGCACAGCCTGTGGAAATCAGGCAGGCAGCTTCAGGTGGTGTGTGTTACATGTTTTGAAGCTGAAGGTCAAGGCTCTGCGGTTGCCCTGTCTTCTCTGGGAAAAACGTGCCATGATCTTCAACGGTGCCGAGCAGCTGCTCCCGGTGTGGGGAGGAGGCTGCAGTGGGAAGTCCCAGGGGAAGGGCAGTGGGGCAGAGCCATTATTAAACCCCCGGCCCGAGAGGACACTGCCTGGGTGCTGTTCAGAACTCAGGGGCAGTGTATCATTTATAACGATGGAGGTGGATGGAGATGCTTTCCCTTTCTGGGAAGGAGATGAAGTCATGATGCACGTTCAACAAATTCTCAGCTGCACTGAGGTGCCCCCCAGGGCATTCCATTAACGAGGAGCAGGGATTACAAAAAAATAGATATAGATATGTAAAAATGTTGAATTAACATTTTTCCCCCTTTTTTAAACCTGAAAAAGCACAGCATGCCCTTTCGGCATATTTGACACACATATACTTAAAGTCAAAACTGTTCCTTACCAAGCCATAATACGATGAGAAACCATATGGTAAACTGTCTGTCCCGGTGATTACAGACCCTGGCTTTATAGCCCCCCCAGGGATATCATAAACATTTGAAGATTATTTTTAATTAAAAATGCATCGCAGCTTCAACATAGCACGCGATCTCTGTAGACTAGATATTCCCTTAAAATAGATTTACCTTAGCCTCTGTCTAGATGGGCTTTGCACCAAACAGGCTTCGTGTTAGATGCCTTTCTGTTGGAATTCATTTGGAGAATTGGCATCGGAGCCCCTTCATTTACGGGGTCCTTAGTCCCGAGAATGCGCCAAAATCTAGTAGCACGCCATAAGCTGTACCACGTCTGATATTACTGGGGATGCCTGAGCCAGGAATCATATATTTAATTTATCACTTGTGTCTTTTCAGATTTCAGTGCCCGTACCACTCGTACATTTTCTAGAAAATTGATCTATTCTCAGGAGGAGGATGAAATTGTACCAGGGGCGCCCAACCCACAGCCCATGGCTACGAACATGGCCCAACACAAAATCATAAATTTACTTAAAACATTGTGAGATTTTTTTTGATTACATGTTGCACTGTATTTAATGCATGGCCCAAGACGACTCTTCTTCCAGTGTGGCCTGGAGGTGCCAAAAGGTTGGACACCCCTGTAACTCCGTCCGGGGTGTGGGGTGTGGGGTGTGTGTGTGTGTGTGTGTGTGTGGTTTAAAACCAGAACCAGAACTTCATTCTCCCTTTGAACCATGAATGAAGAGTCCTCTTGGAGAGATTCTTCCCCTTTCAACCAAATTTTAAAAGTTTTAGATGTGATTCCAAGTTTTAGAAAAGTGTACATTTTGCCCTGGCTGGTGTAGCTCAGTGGATTGAGTGCGGGCCTGCGAACCAAAGCATCGCGGTTCGATTCCCAGTCAGGGCACATGCCTGGGTTGCAGGTCAGTTCCCAGCAGGGGCACATGAGAGAACCATACATTGATATTTCTCTCCCTCGCTCCTTCCCTTCCCCTCTAAAGAGAAATAAATAAAATCTTTAAAAATTTTTTTTCTTAAAAAAATTAAAAAAAATAAAAAAGTGTACATTTTTGGTTGGCTTGATCCACCTCTGAGAGACACAAAAGGAAGTCCCTCAGTCTTTCAAGTGGTACATACATAAGAGTGAACCAATGGAAAGAGCAATGGAAAGTAAAACTAAAAGAAAGGAAACTAAGAAATATTATGTGTTATCACAGCCAGGTCTGGGGCCAAAATTCTTCTTTACGACACTGATGAATGAATGCCAGAAAGAAGCCCTTCCTATATTCCTCAACTTAGCCATGTATCCAAAGAAGAACAAAACATGGCCTGAGCATTTTTAACCCCAGATTCTAGGAACTACTGGGGGAAAGCGTTACCCACACACTCTTGCTGTGCCCGTGCCCGAGGTCTTCCCGGGACCCTGGAGACCAGACTGTCCAATGCGCGCTCACCCCAATCTCTCCCCACCTGGATGTGAAGATGCACCCGTCTCCGAAGCAGCAGCCAGACGAGGAATCACACGCCGTGTGTTTTAAAATTGCTCTCTTGAACATCGTATTTATGTTTCCACTTATGGTTCCCTTAAAAACACAGAGTAATGATTCTTACCTTTTGTATGCTTTTTCCTTAATTCATGGTAGAGATTTCTCATTCTCAGTGAACAAGAGGTAAGTATTAAATCAGCCCTACAAACGTGCGCTGCTTACTCGGGCTGTTTGCCGTTCCTCTGTCTCGTATTTGCACAGCGTGTGAACAGTCAGAATGGTACCAGGCACTGAAGGCCCTGGTCATCCCCCCACGGGTTACCCCCAGTCTCAGTACGCACGCTGCTTTATTTACGATGCACTCGCCCACAGATACGCCTCTGATGATGCTACTCCTCCTGTATCCAAACAAAAAACAGTCTCTGATCCTAGGCCCTCTGATTTTATTATTCGCTCATCGATGTATCCGTCTTTCAGTCACTGTCTGCTGTACTGATACCGCGCTTGACCTTGGCCATTTAAAGTACAACTCAGCCTCTGACTCTAGGTGCTCACGGGATAGTAGGAGGTGACAGCCATGTAAAGACGTAGGAAGAATAAATTACTACAGAACCTATCATAAAACTGTGTGCACCATAGTGGGGGACAAAGAAGGGATGCTCGTTGCTACCCAGAGGCGAGAACGAGCACACAGAGAGGAAGAGCAACAGTTGAAAATAGGAATTACGTAAGCCAACAGAGGGAAGGGGGAAAACTGAGTACACCAAAACGCGTGTAAAAGAAAAAAAAACTTGAATGGAAAGAAAAAGAAAAAGACTTACAGAAAAATTTTAAAGGTTATGAAAATTACTAAATAGGACTATTTTGATAGGTTTTCCTTTAGAATATTTAACTGCTTATTTCTGAAAGATACTGAGGCCCGAATAGTTATGCAATAGAGGACCACGGAAATGTACGTGAGGGTTATGACTGACCTCACCTAACACAATTCTGGAGGAAGTCCCTGGAGTCTGTAACTTTTCTCAAGCAGATAGAGTATTCTTAGCCTATTTGTGAATTCCGCAGTGATACCTGTTTAATTATTACAAATTGGAATCATATGGAATGCAAGTGAAAATGTACACATGCTTCAAACCCTTTCGACCAGCAGGCAGATTTTTTAAACGTCTGGTTGGATAGTTCATAAATATTTAATTAGCATTTTAGAGTCAGAACATCGTGCTTCTTGCATTAAATAAACTGACTCAGAATACTGGATAGGCAGGACAGGCAAAACCACTGGCAACCACCGGAAAAAGATACAACTTTCTTTCAGGCGCGGCCTCCATTGTGAATCATGTGAAAGGCAGAGGTTGTCCCCGGCTGCATTATTTTTTGAATTTCTGTACAAATTAAAGCAGCCTAGCAAGATCATAAAATGTTTGAGCATAATGTTTGAACATGTAATGGAGTAGATACTTCTAATGTCAGGTTATCCTTCATTAAAAGATAATTTTCTAGTTCACCTAACAAAACAATGGTATTAAATTTTACGTCAAATACATTGTGGTATGAGGTAATACGTGCTTTTGTATTTTAAGAACGTTTACAAGATTAATGGCAGATCTAATGGTAGATCTTTCAGACTGTGCAAGAGTATGGAAAAGCCCCTAAATTTAGTCAAACTCCCCGGATTGTTGGTTATTGTGGGTTAAGTCACGGGACACCAGGGACGAAAGGCCTCAACTTTGACGCTTAATTGGCAGGAGCAAAATCGCCAGTAAATTATATTTACATTTTTATTTCTAGCTCTATTTTTTTATTTTTAGTTCTATTTTCTTTTTTCACCATTCCCATACATTGGGGCTCTAGTATGTGCACACATACATGCTAGTAAACATAGAAACCACAGAACCTGACCTAGAGAAGTAATAACACACTCAACATAAATTAAGCCACATGTAAAGTAGACATTTTCAGCAGCTGTAAACAAGTCAAAATGGAACATAACTCTCTACGCATTGAAGGTCTGAGGGCTGAAATAAAGAGTCAACATAGACTGGGATGAAGGGAGCTCGATTTCTGAAATGTTCGACGGCAGCTGGACTCTCGCTCCAAGCTGAAACGTCCCCAGCTTACCGTGACACCCACTTGCTCTGACAGATCTGTGCATCGTCAACTTAATTGCGTGGAATTGCACTTCCTCGTTTTCCTTTCCAGCTTTGGTTCGGCCACAGGAAGGACTGGCGTGAGATTTGCCAGGCAACAGTGAAACCACGGCCCCTCTGCTCTGAAGCGCAGGGGCAGGGCCACCGCCACTGCAGCTCACACGTTGGCGCTGAAGAGCATTGGCGTCTTTAGCGCATCACTGCGTCATGAAAGGGGACACCGTGAACGATACAGGTGGGTTCAAGTTTGCCTTCATGGTTTGCAGTGGCCCTAGCTCTCACCCCAGCTTCCCATCTAGCTCCTCTTCTTGACGGCTGTCCCTCCTGATCCAAGTGACCTCATGCTCTCATCAGACACAAAGGCAACCAACTTTTCTTAAAATCCACAATTGC
>PVKM010033478.1:0-16002 GCA_004027735.1 Carollia perspicillata
TGGGGATTGCCAAACTGTGTATTCCATCTATGCCAAAGCAGTGAGTACATGACTCTGGTTATGCAAATCACAGCCCACCATTCCCCAGGACACTGTGACTGGCCAATCAGAAACCTTCCCCAGAATTTTCTGTGGTGCTGTTTAGAAAGGTCTGTGGCCATAATTCCAATCTCATAATGATGGCTGACCTGAATTGAAAATAGAGTCTACTCTCAAGAGCTCTGTGGGTGTCTGAGTTTCAGGTTCCAGATATTTCTGAGGCCAATTCTGACTAAGGTATTTCTGTGTTTTTCAAAAAATGTATTTTATTTATTATGCTATTACAGTTGTCCCAGTTTTCCCCACTTTAGACCCCTCCACCCAGTACCTCCTATTCCCTCTGGCAATTCCCTCTGGCCCACCTTAGTAGTGTATGTCCATGGGTCATGCATACACATTTTTTGGCTACTCCATTTCCTATACTGTTCTTAATATCCCCCAGCCTATTTTGAACCTACCAATTTATACTTTTTAACTTCTGTACTTTTTCCCCTATTCTGCCCCCTGCCCCTCCCAACTGGTAACCATTCAAATGATCTCCATATCTATAATTCTGTTTTTGTTCTGCTTGTTTGCTTAGCTTGGTTGTTAGATTCAATTTTTGATAGCTGTGAATTTATTGCCATTTTAATTTTCATAGTTTTTATCTTCTTTTTCTTAAATAAGTCCCTTAAACATTTCATATTATAATGTCTTGGTGATGATGAACTTCTTGACATTTACCTTGTCTGGGGAGTACTTTCTCTGCCCTCCCATTTTAAATGATAGCTTTGCTGGATGGCTGTAGGTCCTTGCTTTTCATCATTTTGAATACTTCTTGCCAGTCTCTTCTAGCCCGCAAAGTTTGGAGAAATCAGCTGACAGTCTTATGGGAACTCCTTTGTAGGTAACTCTCTGCTTTCCTCTTGCTGCTTTTAAGTTTCTCTCTTTAACATTTGGCATTTTAATTTTGATGTGTCTTAGTGTGGTCTTCTTTGCGTCCATCTTATTTGGGACTCTCTGTGCTTCCTGGATTTGTATGTCTATTTCCTTCACCAAATTAGGGAAGTTTTCTTTCATTATTTTTTCAAATAAGTTTTCAATTTCTTGCTTTTTTGTTCTCCTTCCAGCACCCCTATGATTCAAATGTTGGTATATTTGAAGTTGTCCCAGAGGCTCCTTACCGTAGTATCTTTTTTTTCAAACTCTTTTTTCTTCTTGCTGTTCTGATTGAACTTTTTTTCTTCCTTGTCTTCCAAAAAATTGACTTGATTCTCAGCTTCATCCACTCTGCTGTTGATTCCTTGTAAATTTTTCCTTTTTTAAATATATTTTATTGCTTATGCTATTAAAGTTGCCCCATTTCTCCCCCTTTATTCCCCTCAGCCCTGCATACCCCCTCCCTCCTCTTTAGTTCATGTCCATGGGTCATGCATATAAGTTATTTGGCTTTACATTTCCTACACTATTCTTAACCTTCCCGTGTCTATTTTCTACCTACCATTTATGCTTCTTATTCTCTGTACATTTTCCCCTTCTCTCCCCCTCCCTGCTGATAACCCTCTAGGTGATCTCCATTTCTGTGATTCTGTTCCTGTTCCAGTTGTTTGCTTAGTTTGTTTTTGTTTTAGGTTCATTTGTTAATAGTTGTGAGTTTGTTGTCATTTTGCTATTCATATTTTCTATTATCTTTTACTTAGATAAGTCCCTTCAACATTTTGTATAATAAGGATTTGGTGAAGATGAATGCCTTTAACTTGACCTTATCTGGGAAGCACTTTATCTGCCCTTTCATTCTAAATGATAGCTTTGCTGGATAGAGTAATATTGGATGTAGGTCCTTGCTATCTCCATTTTGTTTAGTTCTTTTTCTAGAGTTTTGTCCTGTTCTTTCATTTGGGGCATATTTCTTTGTCTACTCTTTTTGGCAGCCTCCCTGTATCTGTTTCTATGTATTAGGTAGAGCTGCTTTGAGTCCTTGGCCTAGTAGCATGGTCTAATTTAGAAAAACACCCCTGTAAGTTGGATGGGGCAGAGTCATGGGTATTTGCTAGGGTGGGGAAACTCATGTGAACTAGGTTGATGGTGTCTCAGATATAGTGCAGTTGCTCTGTGGCTCTTTGTGTGTGTGTGTGGGGGGGGGAGGTTGTTTCACAAAAGGGACAATGGGTGCTGCCTGGCTCCTGGAGTTTTGTATGGGAAGAAGCTGTTCCCTGGCCCTGATGCCAGATACTTCAGTTTCTTCCATATGCCTCTGGAGCTCTTCCAGTTGCTGCCCCAGTGTTGGAGCCCAGAGGGAGTGAGTCTGCATAAGTCCTAAGTCTGTTGTGGGCCCTTTAAGAGGAGATACCTGAGAATCCTACAGTTTATTCTGCTGCCTCAACCTCCACTGGATTTTATAGCCAGAAGTTATGGGGACTTATCATCTTGGCACTGGAACCCTGGGCTGGGTGGTCTGGTGTGGGGCTGGGATCCCTTGCTCCCACAAGACATCCCTCCCAATTTTTATCCACCACATGTAGGTGTGGAACTGTCCCATTGGCATCTCCGTGTTTCCACATCTCTGTGTCTCTGTCCCTTCTACCTGTCTGAATAAATGTCACATCTTTGATTTCTTGGTTGTCAGATTTCCATACAGCTCAATTTTCTGACAATTCTGGGTGATGGTTATTTTGTAGTTTAGGTGTCATCTTTTCTGTGGATGTGTGAGTAGGGGAGCATGTTTACCTACGCCTCCATCCTGACTGGAAGTCTGTCCCTGTGTTTTGATTACATGAAAAATTTTCCTCCTTCTTTGTTTAAGCTAGTTTCTCTCACTCAGAATTCAAAACAGATTTGACTGATACAGGGAAAAAAAATAAAAAAAAAGTGATCCTCAGCTATTTTGATAAAAATTTAGGGAGAAAGCTGGGTTGAGCTGAGAGGGGAATAATTTTACTTTTGAAATGGTGATTTTAAGTTAGCGGCAGGGCATGTACAGGGAAATATTCAATGATAACAATTTGTAATTTAGTCTCATAACATGTGATTATGATGGCTAACACTTATTGAGTTATTTCTATTTATTCTTTACCTGCATTAATTCACTTAATCCTCCCAACATCCTGCTTTATAGTTGAGAAAACTGAGATACATAAGAACATCATAGCTCTGTAAGGTAAAGCAATTATTGAGGTTTAGAGCCCAGATACAAACCCAAATGTAAGAAAGAGTGATTATAACTTTATATGTTCAAAATATCTGTGTGTGTGTAAATACACATGCTTATTGGAGTGTTTGGGTACATATTAGTTAAGAATTCATAATCTTGCTTTAAAATGGAAACTTAAGGGAGACACAATCTTCCCATTTCTGCACAATTATATAGTACATCTGGATCTATGTAATATATACAGTCACTTACTGACTATTATCTATCACAATAAGATCCTGAGGATTTTCAATGCCAATGGATAGGAAATATCATTAAATGGAATTCATTCCTGATTTTCTATAATTCTCTATCTTGTTTACTTGCTGCTTCTTTGTTCTGCACCTGCATCAAAACAAAACCTATACCTATTTTTGCATATGCATAAATTAACTTGTTTTGGATTTCTGCCCAAATTCCTCAACATATCAGCCATATGGTACATCACCCACACCTGTATGCTTCTTATATGATGAAGAGTGACACATTTCCAGTTGTCCTAGGATTGGTGGTTGTAGTCCTTGCTGGAAAGAAGTGGTAGTAAGTACACCACATTTTAAAGACAGCTGCTAATAATTGGGCTTGGACACATTGCTCAGGTTGGAGAATGGGAACTGCTTCCCCTCCCGCCCTTTTGGAGATGATATAAAGAGATGGATTGGAGGAGGAAGGAAGAAAAGAATGTCATGCCTAGACTATATAGTAAGAGAGGTGGCTCCCCCTCCCTTATCCCTAACCAAACAACATGGGTTGGAGGTGTTCCTAGATAATTAGTTTTAGAGATTCAGGCTGGCACCTCAGTCCCTAGTTGGTGTATGTTGACCTGCCTGCCTAACCTGGTACTACCACTGGGGAAGCCAAACAATGCAAGAAAAACTTCTGTTCAGGTCTCTGCTAGATTCTTCATGTTTGTGTACCCCAAATTCATATTTTGAAAGCCTAACTCCCAAAAGGATAGTATCAGAAGGTGTAGGACCTTTGGCAAGTAATTAGGTTGTAAGGGTGCAGTGCTCATGATGGGATTAGTGTCCACATAAGAAGAGACCTGGAGAGCTGCTTTCTCTTCCTCTGCCATCTCCACCATGTGAGGACACAGAGAAGATAGCATTTCTGAATTAGGAAGTGGATCCTCAACAGACATCAAATCTGCTGTGTTTTTATCTTTTCCCCAGCTTTTAGAACTGTGAGAGACAAATGTCTGCTGTTTAAGCCACCCAGTGGTAATTTTTATGGTATTTTTGTATGCTGTATTTTTTTTTTTTTAGTAGTTTGAGTTGACTAAGACAGACCCAAATCAGCAGACACTACCAGCAGCCACCACACTGAGCCAAAATCAAACTCAAGATATTTGTTCATCATGAAGGGCTGATCGGTTCCATAGGAACAGCTCTGCACACTCACCATTATTCCTTCTTCCAATCATACTCTTGAGGTTAACAGATTGACAAATTTAATAAACACTTATAGAAGTGCTTTCTATAAGTGTATAGTCACTGTCCCACATGATTTACAAGTATACCAATGCATTAATCTGCACAATAACCCTAATGAGGTAGATATTCTTACTATCTCCACTTTACAGATGAGGAAGCCAAGTCAGAGAGAGGTTAAGGAATTTGCTCAAAGTCACAGAGCTAGGAAGGGGTGAAGTCAGATTGAAGCAGGCAGTCTGGTTCCAAAGCCACTGCTCTTAACCTCTAAACTCCACCACCTCCACCACTACTTACACCCTCACCTACGGGCCTGCATGTTCACACACCCTTCAAGGGCTGGGGTGAGAAGTGACCAGGACCCTGACCCACTCAAAGACCCCCATGACACAAGGCTGGCTGGCTCTGGAGGAAAGGAGAGCAAAGAGATTTAAATCATGTATAAGAGGGGCAGGATTTTTAAACTGGCCTATCCTCGACTCTTAGTAACCAAAAATAATCAGAAAACTATAAAAGTTTCCCAGATATAGTTAAGGGATAGGAATTTGACAAAGGACAGTAAAAATCAGGGAATGTGGGGAAAAAGAAAACCTTCTCATATTTGTACCTTCTGAATTCAGACTGCTCCATAAATCAGCCACATACTGAAACAGCCATTGCCCTGATCATTATTTCCATGCTTTAGTCATGACTCAGCCATCACTGCTTCTCAGCCCCGAGACATACCTTGCTGAAATACAGAGATGATCCAGAAGACACGACCCCACACCCTTGTTCTGGTGTTACAACTTCTCCCCCGATAACTTCTTGCCAGTCAGACTCCCAACCATCCTGGTTCTCAAAATCTGACATAATCGTAGAAGGAAGAACAGCTTCTGGGTGGCATTCGGTGCCTTGGTACCCCTGGTCACACCTAGAGAGAGAGGGCCACATAAACATGTCATATGACCTGTTTCATCTGTGCGTGTCATAGCCATGTGACCTGGAACATTTCCTATGTCTCACTTTTGCTTTGTTCTCAGCATTCACACTGGATTTTTCTCTACAGTATAAGTCTGTATATGTGAGAGTAACAACCTTCAATTATTCACACTGCAGAAAAATCAATAGAATCCTTTCTTAAGACAAATAGTGCTGTAACAGTGGAATTGTGGCATCAAGCAGTAATGAAGAAGGATATGGGTGTGTGTGTGTGTGTGTGTGTGTGTGTGTGCGTGCGCGCACACACATGTTGGGCAGGGAGGATAGAAGGATTTTCCTGTAGCCTTAAAAAGTCACATATAAATGTTTGCTCAACCAACATGTAACTCTGGCCATGATTTATAGTTCCTTCTTCTGATTAAATTACATCTCTGTTAGAATCTTTAAGTATTCAAGTGTGTTCCTATTTCACCCTCATTAGCTATAATCACCATCTCCCCTTGTATGCAACCTTGAGCTTCTGGTGAAGTGGGGTAGGTAGGACAGCCTGTAGCAGCTGTTTGACTAGTGCTTTAAGACTGTCAGGGGAAAAGAAGGGAAACAATCGAAAGGCTCTTTTAACACCAAAGAGAACTTTGGAGTTAATTAATAAACTCTGAAATTTAAACCCAAGAGGCCTGTTTGAAGTTAGATTTTGAAGTTCAGAATATATGGCTTTATACTAATTTAAATGTAACACTGTTTTTTACATCTACCATAAGAGCGGAAGGGAGGTCATCTTCCTGTGGCTACTTCATTATCTATCAGTCTATCCATACAACTCTGATGACAGCGGCTGTGGTAGCCCTGTAAACACAAATCCCGAGGAGCAGAGGATCTGTCGCACTTTCTGACGCTTGTACCTGCACGCGCCATGGTCACAGGAGCCATGCCCGCTGCACATGTTTGGGCACTGCTGGCCGATGTAGATGCCGTCCAAAGCCCACTCGTCCTGGGCTGTGTAATAGCTCTGACTCCACCGGAAGCGGGTGGCACTGGACCTAGAAACAGGAACAGTAATAAAAACAGTATTTTAACTGATACATGGTGATATAGGCAAAGAATGTCTGAGTTCAGATAACCAACTTTCTGGAACTTGTATTTAGCTGCCAATCATTTTTCTGTAGCAGTTTAATTTCCACTCAATTACTATCCAATTCAACAATTCTATCATTAAGGGAAGTTGAAAATCTTCTTACTTTGTATATACTTCTATTTTAGTTTAATTTGAGACATTTTAAAGAAAAACAAAATTTCCTATTTTTTATTGTAGTTGCACAGAAATTTAATGCTAGGAAAACAAACAAAATAAGAAAGAATATTTAAGCAAAATAAAGATATATACTAAAAAGCCTCTCTTTCATAAATGACAATGTGAAGTGTTTAACTTAGAGTACCACATTTTTTTTTATAATCAACACATCAGTAGTTGTTGGAAGACTCCAGTTATCTCTCAATATAAAACTAAAGTTTTGTTTGGGGGTGAGAGAACATGCTACAATATTGCAAGTATGAACATCTGGGTGCTAAATTCTGCTTATTATTTCTGACACATTAATGTGCTTAGGTTTCACGGACAAGCTGATATTAAGTAAAGGTAAGCTGAACATCTATTACACATAGAGAAACACTAGGGACCTTAATTCATTTACCCAAATGTAAAATCTAAGAAAAAGAATATTTTGAGAGCAATATCCAGGTTTTCCTTTGTTGATGATCACACAAAAATTCTTTCAAAATTACATCATATTTTTCAGCTGTGGACATTTTCAGGGACCCATGATTACTTCTTTTTTGTCAAAGTGAAAAACAAAGAACCCCTGTCCCCCAGATTGTGGAGTTAATGTGAGTGCTCAGTTTCACTGATTAAACCTTCCCCAAGCATACCATCTATGGATACACTTGATCTTGACACATGTGAATGACCCATTAAAGTCTACTGCATCAATTAGCCACATACTAAATACTCCCTAGGTATACACCAGACTGCTAAAATCCAGTCTAAGTCCTTACTGTTTATTTTACCAGTGATCTGTGGCTAATAGGTTGCATTTTCTTTCCTAGTAAGGTAATTCTGTATTCACCAAGTGCACCTAGTAGACACAGGTTTGCGGCATTTCAGAGCTTGTCATCAGATTCGATTCCTCTGTGAAACAGTTTATATTTGTAATCTAACAGCCATCACAATTTTCACAGTCCCATCAAGAAATGGTTTTTAGAAAAGCCTGCTATAAAAATAGGTACATTGTCTTAGAGCATAGAGCCCTACAGAAGAGAAGTAAATTCAGACTTGTGCACCAGTGTCGTGAAAGGGAGAGACGACTATGTTCTTTTAAGACTCATTATGATGAGTCAAGCCTAGGGCCACAGGTTACTGACTAGGCTGTGCGATCTTTTGGGGATAAAGATAGCTTTTGTCTCAATAGTTTGCACAGGAACAGAAAAAAATTGGTGCACAAAAATTCTGCTAAAAAATGAGTTAATGAATAGAGTGACAGGCCAAGAAAGGGCAGTCTATTTCTGACTTCTGGTAGGTAATGAAGTGAAGAATGTTCTAGGAGTTAGGGGACCTGACCCAGACATTGGCTCTACAATTTATCATCTGTGCGACCTTTAGTGAGAAATGTAAGCCTTGAGGGGCTTCTCGTTCCTCACCTCTCAAATAAAGGTATTGGGCAAACTGATTTCTAAGACCCCTTCCAGCTCACAAACTTAATGATTGCTTTGGTGGTTTGTTGACCAAGGTGACAGTTTATTTCCTTTATGGTCACATGCCTACATAAAACCCATAGCACACATTATTTTGAAGTTTTGATATTTCAACATTAAAATGGAGTTGGAGGGATTTAGAAACCTGTCTTAGATCTCCCAACTTATTTATGCTTCTAAACAGTCACACATAGACACAATCTAATTTTTTTTTTCTGAGTAAACTGATCCTTACATGTGTCTTATAAGCTCTTGAAAAAGATAATATTTCCTCAAAATAAAAAGTTTAAAGTGGATTATTGCATTTAAAATTACAATCCACAGTTAAATGTGCTGATGTTAATTAACAGAAAAGGAAGCAAAAAGAGGGAGGATATTGGCTTTATATTTAGTGAGAATAAAATTAGTCACACGAGCAATCTCCAGGTCACACGTGAGGATACATGGTGTGATGTCATTGGTTTGTAGCTGCATCACTGATAAATATTTCCCTCAATACAAATATTTAATTTGCCAATCCTCTCTCTTTCTCTCTTGCTCATATTATTAAGAGAAAAATCTTATGCATTTAACAAATGGATAGTGTTTTAATTGTTTTAGGTAAATTTTTTAGTGGAGAAAGGTTGACTGGACTTCACAACCATCTAAGGACACTTCTCGTGCCAAGGACACTTTTTAATGCTAAGCAGCTCAGTTCCACTCCTTCAGAAATATACTTAGCTGTCAACTGGGAAGCCACTGTCTAAAAATGTAGTACTTTGTGTGGAAATAACTCATAGAACTTCTTTCACATCTCTTCCATCTATACCTTATAATAAAGGTACTCTTCCTTGAAGGATCTTAAACTTCAAACCAGAAGTCTTTTAATGAAGTCAGCTTCCATGGAACGATCGAGCCTCACAAAAGTCACTGACAGTGTAGACATTTTCTCAACCCGCACAGAATTGAAGTTTTTATAAGATTGTTTTAAAGATGCAGATGCAAATGCCTATACTTATGGAAATAGAGCATTATAGAGAAAAAGGCATTTTGAGGGGATGGCCACCAGTTTATTGCACTTTGGATTGAGTCTGAAAGTGGGAGTCCTGAATCATGAAATGAAGTTGACTTGCATTTAAAATCCAAACTCTATGAATTCCCAAAAGCAACAAATCTCAACAGTCTTCATTTGATCTCCCTCCCACCCGATATAAACTTCTAGACTAAAATACAATAACACCGAGTCATCTCTTGATAGTTAGGTAACCTAAGGAATCAAAGTAAGTGAGACTGACCAGATATTGTATTTTCTACCTTCAGAGTTACTGTAATTACATTTACCCAATTATTCTGAAACTCATTCAGTCATTACGTGTTGATTTGTTTATAGAGTCAGCAACTGACAGCTGTTTCTGTCTCATTAGACCCTGTACTTATGTAAATGTCTCTCATAAAAACAAAATTAATTTTCATTGGGTAACAAATGCTCAGTCATATACAATAAAATTTCTCTGAGCAGGTTTATACATATTAAATATTTCCACTCTAAGTTGCCCTATCTAGGATGTTTTCTGAAGTTAACAGATCTATGATAATGCAGAGGCCACATTTGCTTGTATGCGCTCAATTTATAGTTGCATATGCTTACAACAGAGTAGAACAGAGTTGCCAAAGGGAATAGAGCTTCAAACTAAACTGCACTCTCTTTCCTCAATGAGTGAGAAAAACACGCTATTTGCAGGAGTTTGAAATGAACATAATAAATAAAATTACCAAGAATGCCAAGGAGAATAAATGTACTTTATCCTTATAGCAGAGCTTTTTAAACATAGATCCAAAGCAATGATAATAACCAGTTGAAAACTATTTTTTAAATATAATGATAATGTTTAGTTTAAGTACTAGTCAGTAGGAATGTTAAAGTTTTTTGTTTAAAAAATATTTTGACGTTCTTCACACAGGAATTGGAAATATATTTGGAAAACAGGATTCAGTTATTTACCTACATGTACTTTAAGGCAAATGGTTGGAGGAATAATCTAGTCTATTTATTTTCTGTTTGCAAAAAGAGATACCTCATAATGAAACATCTCTTTAGTTCATTTAGATATACTGAATTATAATTCTATTTAATTTTCCAACATTTAATGAGCACCCCAACTATGTGTTGGAACAAAACAGCTTAAGAGTCAATTAGTATATTTCCTTGCAAGTGTCTAATAAACATTGATGAGAATTGATCTTTTCTGACTACACCAAATCTTTCAACTCAGTAAGAAATAATAATTTAATATACAATCCAAGTGTAAAATAATCTGCAAAAATTTTTGATAAATAACAATATTTTTTGATATAGCTTAAGCTACATAATTGAAGAATAATGGTTTATGAAACGACTTCAGAAGAATGGAGGTTCCTCTGGTCTCTTCCTTTGAAGTTGCAACAAGCTGAACTGCTACAATTCAATAACGGATTCCCTGCTGGAAATCTGTGTACCTAAACATCTCAAAGTGGATGACTTATAGCAATGGGGGAAGAGGGAAGGGAAAAGAGTGGACACCAGCGCCTTGAAGGCAGCTGGGAGCTCGCGGTGGGCCTGAGAGAGGGGAGGGATAAGGTTGTAGCCTGCACCCCCTGCAGCCCCAAGAACAGAGAGATACAGTGAGTGTTCCTGCTCCAGTGATGGGTACATGCTGTGGCTGAGCCCAGGGAGAACGAGGAGGACCTGGGGTTGTCTGGTGGCCTCCACTGCCAGGCAGAAAAATAAAAGTCTAGAGAGTGTGGCTGCCTCTCCTCACCCTCCCAGAGTGAGCAGCAGGGCCCCAGAAGAAGCTGTTGTGGTGAGTGTCGGTCTACAGGACACAGTATCTGCAGCACTGAGAAACAGAGAGGCAGAAGCCTTTTTCCCTGAGCAGCAGGCACACGCTGTAGCTAACACCAGAGACAGGGGTGGAGATACAGATGAGGCAGCTGAGGTCTGGCAGTCGTCATTACTGGGAGCAAAACAAAGCCACGAATGCACCTGTTGGCCTTATACAACCCAAATCACCCCAACCCAAAAGGGCTGCACTGCCAGCAGGGTCTGGTTGGAGGGGACAGCACTGAGATTGGAACCACATCATGTACCATATTCCCTTATGGGGTTGGTGCCCTGAGACTGAGGTGATCTGGTTACAGAGGAGATACCCACCTTCCCAAGTAACAGTAGGAGTTTTCCACCCCTTGGCAAAGGTTCCAAAAGTCTGAACAGTGCAAGTGAAACTAAAAAACTTGAGCTTTAGTGCCACCTTCTGGTTAACAAAAGAAAGACTTCTTATCAGCACACTAGGGAAGAACCATACTTAAAAAAAAAGAGGGGCGTATTTCATTCTCATAGATGCCCAAAGAATTCATCAAATACCATGAATAACCAAGGTAATTAGGCAGATCAGAAAGAAAATAAAAAATATCCGGAAAATAAACTTAAAGACACAGAAATCTGCAATTTAAATGACGGAGAATTCAAGATTGCAGTTCTGTAAAAACTCAATGAACACAGAGGGGCAGTTTAATGAAATCAGAAATAAAATATATGAACAAAAGGAGTACTTTATAAAAGAGATTGAAACTTCAAAAAAAAAACACCAAAAAGAATTTCTGGAGATGAACAACTCATTTAGAGATGAAAAATAAACTAGTGAGCTTAGGAAATAGAGCCAACCAGATGGAGGAAAGAATTAGTGATATTGAAGACAGAAATCTAAAAATGATGTAAATGGAAGAGGTATTTGAGAGTAAAAAAATGAAATAACTCTACACTCTAGAGAACTACCCGACTCCAAATGAGACAGCAATGTAAGAATAATAGGAATACTCAAAGGAGAAGAGAAAGTGAAGGGAACAGCCTATTCAAATGAATAGTTGATGAGAATTTCTCAAATCTATAAAAAGAGATAGATCCTTGATTCCAAGAAGCAAACAGAACATCTAATTATCTCAATCCAAAAAGACCTTCTTCGATGCACATTATATTAAAACTGTCAAAATTAATGACAAAGAAAGAATTCTTAAAGCAGCCAGCAAAAGGAAGATGGTAATTTATAAAGAAATGCCTTAAGATTATCATTGGATTTTTCAACAGTCACTCTACAAGCTAATAGAGAGTGGAATCAAATATTCAAACTATTAAAAGAGAGAAATCACCATCCAAGAATAATATATCCAGCAAAGATTTCCTTTAGATATGAAGGAGAAATAAAGACTTTTCCAGGAAAAAGCACAAATATACAGAAATTAAACAACATGCTACTAAAAAACAACTGGATCAAAGGAGAAATAAAAGGAGATATCAAAAGAGTCATGGAAAGAAATGGGAATGGCAATATGACACATCAAAACTCCTGAGATGCAGCAAAAGCAGCAATAAGAGGGAAGTTTATATCATTACAGGTCTATCTCAAGAAATAATAAAAATCCTAAATAAAGAACCTAACATTACATCTTAAGGAATTAGAAAAAGAAGAACAAATGCAGCCCAAAGTCAGCAGAAGGAAAAATTTTTAAAGAAATTAGAGAAGAATATACTGAAAAACAATAAAAAAAAAGAAATAAAAAAAAAGAAATTAGAGAAGAATTAAATGAAATAAAGAACAGAAAGACTATACAAAAAAGTAATGCAACAAAGAGCTGACCCCCTGACTAGACTAACTAAGGAAAAAAGATAAAAGACATATATAAACAAAATAAAAAAAAAGAGAAGAAATAAAAGAGAAGTAGCAACAGACACCTCAGAGATGCAAAGGATCATACAAGAATACTATGAAAGGTTATATGCCACCAAATTCAATAACATAAGAAAAATGGACAAGTTCTTAGAAATATATAACCTTCCTAGACTGGAAAATGTAAATAGACTGACCAAAAGTGAGTAACTTAAAATGATTATCAAAAACCTCCCCCAAAAGTAAAAGTCCAGGACTAGAGGGCTTCACTAGTGAATTCTACCAAACATTCAGAGATTTAATTCCTATCCTTCTGGCAAAAGTTGGTCCTGGCTATTGTGGCTCATTTGGTTGGAGTGTCAACCCATAGACTGAAAGGTTTTGATTCTCGATCAGGGAACAGGCCCAGGTGGCAGGTTTGGTCCCTGGTTGGAGTGTGTAAGAGAAGCAAACCAATTGATGTTTCTCTCACATCAATGTTTCTCTCTCTCCCTCTTCCTGCCAATTCCTCTCTCTCTAAAAGAAATTTTTTAAAAAGTCCTTGGGTGAGGATAAGAAAAAAAAACAACTCTTTTACAAAACTGAAGAAGAGGTAATACTTCCTAATGCATTATATGAGACCATCATTACCCTGGTACCAAAATCTGGCAAAGATAACATGGAAAAAGAAAAATACATACCAATGTGTCTGATGAATACAGATGCAAAAATCCTAAACAAAATACTAGCAAATCAAATACAACAATACATTAAAACATCAGGATCAAGTGGGATTCATTCAGGGGGCACAAAGAGGGCTGAACATGTGCAAATTGATCAATGTGAAACACCACACTAACGAATGAAAGAAAAAAAATCACATGATCACATCAATAGATACAGAAAAAAGATTTGATGAGATACGACATCAATTCATCATTAAAACACTCAATAAAATGGGTATAGAAATAAAATACTTCAACATAATAAAGGCCACATATGACAAACCTTCAGTTAATATACTCAATGATGATAACCTGAAGGCTTTCCCTCTAAGATCAGGAACAAGACATGGACGCCCATCCTCACCACTCTTATTCAACATAACATGAAAGTCCTGCCTAGAGCAATCAGGCACGAGAAAGCAATAAAAAGCATCCAAATTGGGAAGGAAAAAGTAAAATAGTCACTTTTTGTAGATTACATCATTCTTTATATAGAAAACCTTTAAGACTCTACCCAAAACTATTAGAAGCAATAAACAAGTACAGTAAAGTTGCAGGATACAAAACCAATGTACCCAAATTCATTGCATTCCTATATTCTAACAATGAAATTTCAGAAAAGATATAAAAAAATCTCCTTTTAAAATTGACACACATAAAAAATAAAATACCTAGCAATAAACAAAAAATGTGAAGAACATATATGCTGAAAACTATAAGATATTATTAAGAGAAATTGAAGAAGACACAAAGAAAAAAAAGACATTTTGTGTACATGGATTGGAAGAATCAACAGTTAATATGGCCATATGACTCAAGGCAATACACAGATTTTACAATCCCCATGAAAATCCCAATGACATTCTTAAAAGAAATAGAAGGAAAAAAATCATCAGATTTGCATGGATGGAACCACAAAAGACTCTGAATAGCTGAAGTAATCTCATGAAAAAAGAATGAAGCTGGAGGTATCACACTGTCCCATTTCAAATTATCCTACAAAGCAACAGTAATCCAAACAGTATGGTATTGGCAGAAAAACAGACATGCAGATTAATGGAACAGAACTGAGAGCTCAGAAATAAACCCACATGTTTATGGGCAAACAATTTTTGACAAAGGAGCCAAAAACCCACAATAGAGAAAAGAAAACCTCTTCAATAAGTGGTGCTGGGAAAATTGGAAAGTCACATGCAAAAGAATAAAACTAGACTACAGTTTGTTCCCATGTACAAAAATTAATTCAAAATGGATCAAAGACCTAAATATAAGATCTGAAACAATAAATTACATACAAGAAAACATAGGCCCTAACCTCATGGATCTTGGGTGTAAAAAAGATTTTATGAATTTGACTTCAAAGACAAGGGAAATAAAAGCAAAATTAAATAAATGGGAGTATAAAAAACTGAAAAGCTTCTGCACAGCAGAAGAAACTGGCAACCAACCAAATGGGAGATGATATTTGAAAACGACACCTCTAACAAAGGGTGAATGTCCAAAATTTATAAAGAACTCATACAACTCAACACCAAAAAACCAAATACTCCATTTAGAAAATGGGCAGAGGACCTGAAGAGACACTTCTCCCAAGAAGACATACCAATGGCCAACAGATATATGAAAGATGCTCAACCTCACTAGCTATTAGAGAAATGCAAATCAAATTACAGTGAGATACCATCTGTTAAAATGTGTATTATAAACAAGAGAAGTAAGTGTTGGAGAGGTTGTGGAGAAAAAGGCACTCTCATTCACTCCTGGTGAGAATGTAAACTGGTAGAGATGCTATGGAAAATAGTACAGAGGTTACACACACATGCACATGCCTTGGAGGGAGAAGGGAGTGGGGGAAGGTAGAAGAGGGTAAAAAAGTGACAAATGGTGATGGAAGGAGACTTGATTTGGGTGGTGAACACATAATACAATATACAGATAATGTACTGTGGAATTGTACACTTGAAACCTATACAATTTATTAACCAATGTCACTACAATAAGTTTGATATGAAATTTAAAAAAGGAGTAAAAAAATCAATTAAGAGTAGAGTTACCATATGATCCAACAACTGTTATTCTCAGTATTGACCTAAAAATTTTGCAAGCATGTATTGGTAAAGGTATATGTATCTCTATGTTCATTGCAGTGTTATTCATGGTGACCGAGACACGGAAACAACCTACGTGTCCTGTGATAGATGTGGTACATATATACAATGGAATACTACTTAGCCATAAGAAAAGATGAAATACTGCCATTTGTGACAACAAGGATAGATCCTGAGAATATCACATTAAGTGAAATAAGTCAG
>PVKM010033479.1:0-15961 GCA_004027735.1 Carollia perspicillata
GCTTTCCTCCACGACTTCCTGCATGAGACTCTCACACACTGTAGATAATGTTTTCTCTCTTGTGGCTCAAAAGCTGCCATGTAATTTCCTTCAGTGTGAAGAGTGTTGCGTTCAGAGTACAGCTAACCCCTCTGGGAAGGTGGATGGCAGCAATCCTCAGACACGAGAAAGGACCGGAACCTTCCCCTTCCCCGGTGTCTCACTGAATTGCAATGTTTCTGTTCCAGCTGAACTTCCAATCAGGAACAATAACCCCTAAAAGAAAGCACCCCAGCCCTTCCTTGCTCATTTGGACCTGCTGCCGATACGGTACTGTGCAGTCGCCAACGGGCCAGTACCTGGATGAGAGGACCCGGGACCTGGGAAGCGCATGGCAGAGGGAAGAAAAAAACAGAGAGGAACAATGAGGATAACAGATGGCTCACTTAACAGGAAGCGCAATCAAAATATCATAAAAGGCAATTTATTCCCAACAAATTTACTTCTATTTACACCACGGTTTGCTGTGTTTTACTTTGTAGTTATACTTCCATTCTCTGAAAATTTGACTGAAAATATAGCAGACCCATAAAGAGATTAACAAGCAATGTTATGAACGGTTGCATCCCTAAATTATTGAAGCCTTTGAAATCCAGGTTAGGTAATCCGGGCTACTTAAGTCAAGGAATATTACATGCTATTAGGTGGAGCAGAAAGAAGCAATAGGAAAAAGGAGAGCTAAACTGATGCCTGCACCCCAAAGGGCAGAGGCGTGCCAGGAAGAAACACTGAAGGGCAGTGTTAGCACCAATGCCAGAGAGTAAAGCTCCGGGGCAGACGCTGCTCCAGCACCGTAAGTGCAATAAGCAGAGAGCGGTCTCTCCTAAAAGAGGGAGGAAAACCTACGTGCGTTCAAAATTGCTCTTCTCAACAGTAAAGGATACATCAAGCTTAATAAAATCTTGCATATAAAAATTATCTCCATTTAAAAAAGCTGAGAGAATAGTGATAGAAAACATTTATTCAAGTTTTTTAAAAGTCATTTTACCTTCAAAAGTTCCTTTTAGTTTTTTAATGAAAATAATCTTTATTTTTTAATTAAATTTGTTATCACCTGAAATGCATGTTTATTATTTTACGTGACTTAAAAGTCATTTTTATGGAATCATACTAGATCGATTTTTCAGCCAGAAGATGCTGAGAACTGAAACCATCTATATCCACATGCAGCCGAGAAACACAGTATCTCCACTCACAGAGCATCTACATTAACATGACTGAACTACTTCACTGTCCTCATCCACATATCTCTACTATTCTGAGCATCTTGCCCAGGCACATAATGCTATTGCTCATTAAAGAAACTTCCTTCTTTACAGAAATTTTCATCAACTCTTTTTTATTGTTATTCTGTTGCAGTTGTCCCAATATTCTCCTGTTGTTCTCTCCTGCCCCACCCGCCCCCTGCTCCCACAGTCAGCCCCCCTGTTGTATTTTAATCAACTATTTAAATATATAGTAACAATATCTTAATATAATAATATCATTGAAATACCAATGAAAGCTGGACTCGCACTTCTCCAGTCTGACAAAAAATATTTTCAGAGCTTGAAGATACTATAGGTTTTCACTTTACAGGAAAAGACTCCACAATGAAGCCTACTTCATATGAATCTAAATGATCCTTCAGATTTGAGTCCACTTCAATTTGAGGGATTCCTAGATCTTAGAGAGTGGGAACCACATCAAAGTCCTTGTGTATGGTTACTATACTGAAATTTGGTATGACAGTGACTCTTCAACCCTTCAGTAGAATACATCAATAGGCAGTTATGTCCTAAGACTGTTCTGAACCTCTTTGCCTAAAATCCTTGCCTTGAAGGTTCTATAAATCCTAAATTGCAATATCATGGTTCTTACCCAGTTCTAATTAAGCCCTCCTCCTTCCCCCAGTGCTCCCATTGAAAGACATAGGTTAGCTCCAATGGTCAATAAATTCCAATCCTGCATTTCCCTCCGAGAGCCTACCAAAATTTTGGAAGTTGTATTTTCTCTTATCTAAAAGAAAACACCAATAAACTCAGCTTTGCCTTATATAGGTTGTAATATTTGAAAATCTGACATTAAAAATGCCCATGCTTCAACGACTAAACTTTTCCCACTGTTAATGAAGTCTCGAACTCCAGAGCACAGAGGCAAATCACCACTCAAAGGATCAGGTTCCATGTGACTACCAGGTTGCCGAACCAAACCAGACATAAGTGGTGTTCTGGTCTAGCCACCATTTTTGTCTTCCCCGCATGTTTCTCTTCCTCACTTCTTCTCACAATCAAACCCCTGTTCTTGTGGAAAACCCATTCTTTACAGTGTGGCTGAGCCTTTCCCCTCTCTCATTACTGCACATGTGGCCATTATGCCACCTGGGTAATCGGAGCGCTGTATCCTCCAGCCACAATTAGCACATGACTCATGATGACCCAATCAGAGGCTCTCCCATGATTTCACCTGTTTTTGAAAAGAGACATTGTCTTCTCTGAGATCTAAAATCACATGGCTGATTGAAGTTTAGAGTTTCCAGCGGCCATCCTTCCTACCATAGGAGAGCAGGTTTGAGAAGGAGACCAGCACAAAGATGGGGAAATGTGAGGGAAAAAATACACGTGATTTCTGATGACTTCTAATCTCCTGACTCTAACCATCAATGAAATATTCACCTTAAATATTTTTGTGAATGGACTTCACAGATGACCAATAAATTCTTTTAGTTCGACTTTGGGAGAATGAGTTTCTAACATTTGTAATAGAAGTTCCTTCCGTGAAGGAAAGAAGAGCCATGCTAATGAACTGATTCCACCAAGACAAAATGTGTAACTGCAGGCCAGGGCTGTACATGTTGCCCTGAACCATTATAACGCCAGCACAAACTGTTTGGAGAACCCACTAAGTGTTCCTGGTAACTCCAGTCTGGCTTCAATCATGCTCGAAGTTTTGGGGGCTTGAGTACCAATTGAGAATCTAATAAATATGTTCCTGTTATTATGAGCAGGAAAACCTCTTCTCACATCTTACCACTTAGAGCTTTACCCACAGTGTACTGATATGTATGCTTAATGGTTGCCTCCTTTGTGTATCTGGTAACTAGTGTTTTCGTATTCATACAAGGAATCTCGGTGCCTGTGCTCCTTACCCTACCCAAATGCACTAGGCACACTACGCTGAGGAAATATATTCTACTTCTCTTTCCGAGTTGATCACACTCACACAACTGTAACTGCTCTACACTAAGATGTTTACAAGCCATGGCTCCGAATAAAAGGAATAACTAGAAAACCATAAGGCAAACAGAGTCATTTAACTCCAAGAATAAAAAATAAAGCTAACCTTTGGCTGAATTTAGAGATATGAAAGGGGAGAATATTCATTCCAGACCCCAAATACATTTCATCCCAATTTTAATTATGCATATTACTTTAACAGTCCCCTTACTAAAAACTTACAGTCATGGTCAAATAACAGTTTGCCTTTACTTCTCCTCAAATCTCTACAAAGAACAGTGTCTCAGCATAAACTAGGTTGTGCTGTGGTAAGAAATACCCCTAAAGCTCAGTAGCTTATAACAGCAAATGATTATTCTTTATTGAAGCCTTCCATCCACCTTGGGGCATGTTCTCTCCAGAGCCGATCCAGAGCAGCCTCTAGCTGGAACATAACTGGTCACTGCACTAGACCTTGACGGCACACACTGGTGTCCAAAGCTGCCACTCACATTTTATTAAGCAAACCAAACACCAGAGGGCTTGGGCAGCATAATCCTTCCCCAGGAAAAGGCAGCAAATATTTTGTAATAATAATCTGGTCTATGCCACACATATTGCCAAATGGGAAGTTGAATTTTAACAAATCAGACCTATTGCTGGAAGTCCATGTATATATCACCCTGTCTGAATGTCATTTAAAAGAACTCCACAAAAACATGCTTTAAGAAAAGACATAGGTTATAGATCTAATAAAAATTCATCAGAGATCTTTGAAAAGCATTTTCATACCTGTCCTAAGTGCGGACACTGGGGACTAAAATAAGAAATACTTTTCTTCCCACCTTCTAAAGTCTTCTGTCTGGGCTAATAATCTAAATGACACATAGGAGATTAACAGGAGGAAATAAAACATTACTATGTGCACAGGAGGAATTCACATAATCATGAAAATATCAAAGACAGTGAGGAAAAACTGGGTATACATAAAACATTTTGGACAAAGAAGGGAAGGAAGGGAATGGAGAAAAAGTGAAAATGAGAAATGTACAAGTAGCTGTGAAACAGCAGAACACACTTGGCAGGCAGATTGCTGCCAGGCCACCCAGAAGCAACAGGACACAGCACAGGGCCCCTGCCTGGAGCCCCTGCCCCATCCACCCCAGGAAATTCAAATTAGGCTGAGGTAAGTCTCCCGGAATTTCCTTCCTGGAGCGGAATCTTCCATCTGAATCTCTTAGGCAGGAGGGGGAGGGTCAAAGATTCTTTCTGAGTCTTTTGTTTCCTGATAACTTACTTAAAATCAATATTCCAAAAGGTAGTTTTAGGGTGGCAAAACTTGGGTCCCCCTGCAAAGGTATTTCCCCATGCCCTGGTATCAATTAAAAAATAGTAGAATGTGCCGTCCTGAATAATGCCACTTTGGCCATAAGGAATATTTTGACCTAAAGGTAGTTTTGAAGAAATAGATAGAAGAAAAGTTCCCTGCCCTCGCCTTATTTGCATAAAAGCCCCCAAAATAAATTTTCAAAAGTGTCCTTTCTTCCCTCTCTACCAAGAAGAACAAAAGTTAATCACTAGAGACAACTCAGACCCTTTCAGCTTGGATAAGGCACCAGAGACCTCGACATAACTAACTTTAATAGGGTTTTATCTACCACTAGTTTACCTCCCCACAGTCTGTAATTCTTGAAAGCTAAAACTGTCCTCCTTTGTTCTGTGATTTCTCCGCAAAATTATTGTTCTTTGCTGAAGATGCTATATAAGCTGGAGTTCTAAGCGACTGCTGTGTA
Source organism: Carollia perspicillata (assembly GCA_004027735.1). Classification (NCBI taxonomy): domain Eukaryota; kingdom Metazoa; phylum Chordata; class Mammalia; order Chiroptera; family Phyllostomidae; genus Carollia; species Carollia perspicillata. The sequence continues at coordinate 5,027 of PVKM010033479.1, forward strand.
TGACTCATGTTCCCTTGGATATATCCCAAGTATACAAGATACATAAATGTTAACTTCTATTGGCTTTTTTCTTATTAATCTGTCTTTATTACAGGGTGCTGAGCCAAGAAGGGTTGAAGGAAGATTATTTCTCCTCCCCCCTAGACAATCAATGAGAAGCGAGAGGAAACATAAGTGCGATACCGGCGGGCTCAATTGGTCCCGTTGTCTGACAGGGAGGAGAGGCCCTGACAGGCACGATGTTCTGAACAGCCCAGTGAACTCTTCCTCTGCCCATCCTTTCATTGGTAAAACCCACAGCAGCAACCATTTATTGGTTAAATTTATACCATCATTAAGACATACAGAAAACTGCTTAATGACAATACCCCCACTGAAATCCATTTAGTGTTCTTTCCAAGATTTTCTAGTGCTGAGGTGTCGGGAACCGACCAACAGCCGACCCCTGACACAGTCGGGATGGATGAGACGCATCTGCACAGCAGAGGCAACTGTGGCTGGATTCCCTGTCTATCTCTTCCTGCATGTCTGCCTTTGTTATTAATAGGTGGTGGGATTTTTAGACACCTGCATTTCAGGCCCAATGATCTGCAGAATTCCCATGAGGTTGTACAAAATGACTCTTGGCCATAGAACAAAAGTCTCCCCTGATGAGGTAGCCCCTAAATGTCCAAAAGTTGATAGAATAACAGCCCCTCCTATACCTTAGACAGGAATATATATTAATAAAATTAAATAAGTAAAGAAGTAGAGGAAGCTGGTTAACTATTACAAAAGCACATAGAAACGATTACTAAGGAGTTAGCATCCTAAAAACATGAAGAAAGATTCCAGGCAAGAAGATAGATGGCTAAGTTAGCCAACCACAAAGGCCTTTTAATAAAGTTTCCATAACTACTGTTCAGTTTAGTATAACTTTTTGATTTATGCTAAATTCTGAGAACTTTAATAAACATCTATTCATTAATAGACATTTGAAGCTCTGTACCATACAACTATTTCTGATTGTCTGATTTATAGCCCACCTGGTCAAAATACCCTTTGTTCAATAAAACTGAATCTATAGAACTTCCTGTACATTTCCAAGTTACTTCTGTATTGACTCTTTCTGCTTAATTGATCATGCCATGCACCTGTTCTCTGGTTGTCATGTAACAATCTCTATAAAAATAAAGCTTAATCAAACTCCTTTGAGTTCAGCTAGACCCAAGAGGCTAACTATTCTCCAGCATCCAATCAGGTGTCTGTCTCTTCATTCATTGCCTGCACCATCCATCCTTCGGGGACCTTGAGACCTGCCAAGGCTGGACCCCAGCACTGAGGAGTTGATGATTGCAGATGATAAAAAGCTAATTCTTTTCTAAGTGCCTTATCAATATGTGATAACAAAGATGATCATCTTATTCCTTAGTATTCCACAGTACTTTGTATGTCTCAGGGAGAAAAGAAGAGAAAATACCTCTTCTATTCTTTGCTAAGTTTTTTGCAGTAAGAAAAAAAAATCTAACAAGAACAAAATGATTGCAGTCACCTAGGTTTAGCATTTTTTGAAAATGTTAATACTAATTTCTTAGTATCCTTCTGTACTGGTGATAAGGAAAAAGCTTATGAAAGACCATGGGGCTTCCTTCATAAAACAAACTAGCTCAATAGTGAGGAGCAATATTATTTTCATTTATAAAACCCAAAGGAGAGAAAAAAAAGGAAAACATTTGATCCAGTGTTTTTGATACTCTTAATGGTTGGATTGATAACATTGCTGGACCAAGCCCCTGGACTGAACCAGTTTTTAAGAGGCCAAAACCAGAGGTTGAGGAGCCGTGAAAAAGTGATAGCACTGATAAAAGAGCGTTCCGGGTTGCTCCGTATATTCTGTAGCCAACCTGTTCACGTACAGGTTTCTACGTGGCCTGACTCCATAGGACTCACATCAGAATTCCACTTGGCACGGAGTCTATTCCTCCTCTCAAACATGCCAGCTTTGTCTCAGGGAAACTGAAATAAAATGTTTCAGTGGGGGAAGAAAAGAACTTGTAATATCCTACACATTACTGGAGGAAAAGAGATGGGTGAAGGATCTCTGAGACACATTTGGGGCCATTAGTTTTACTTAGTGCAGAAGTACATTTTTGTCATCCCTTTTGAAGTGACTGTAAGCACGAGAATTTATTAAGAAAGGGTCAAAGGAACTGGGGCTGGATAAAAAATAATTGATATGGTAATTACTCTTACATGGCTTATCATGCAGATAAACATCATAAACACAGGTAGCGTGATGAATTACAAGCATTCTATCACAAGGAAGCTGGCTGGATTAGCTTCATGGGCTTATTTAAAATGTGTTGCTCTAATAAAGTGGAAAGGAATAAGTGAATAAAAATTCTCCCCAGAAGCCATTATAAATAATTCATGCAAAATACTTAAAAAATTGATACACCTTTCAATTTAAATTGACTATAACTTTTTTCCCCACTGTACCTCCTATACCTCAAATTAGCCTATATTCTGTGACCACCCCAGGTATCTGGAGGTCTGAAAGTCAGCAATACAGTGTGCTATTTCTATTAATGAAGGGTAGGCATCCCTTTTGGTTTCAGAACTTTATCATCAGTGGGGTTGGGAAGTCTTATTCTATGCCTTTCTTGTTAAAATGGAAATAGTGCTCTTCTGAGGAAGCCCCCTGTTCCCAGCATGTCTCCATGCCCCCCTTCCCCAACCCAAGTCTGGTTTGATTGGCTAGACCGAAACCCTGGTTGTGCTGGTTTCAGATTTAGGAGACCTCAGTGTACATTCTAAATCTCAGCATCCAGTCATGCATCATCAAGTCAATCACTGAACTGTCACGGTCCCACTTCTTTCACACGAGGAGAGGAATAGTATCTTTCAACTCTGGTGATCTAGAATTAATACTGGAAATAAAATTCAGAGATCTTTCCCGACACAGTGAAGATAATTTATTGTAGGCAGAATTGCAATCTCCTGAAGCTTCGCATTGACGCACTAACAAATCAAAGTGTACACAGACAACTCCGTTGGGAGAAAACCTTCCTCTCCCAAGTTGGGTCCAGTAGTTGAGGTGAGGGTGGGGGGTGGTCTGCAAATTCACTGACAACAGACAGATTCACAGGAGGAAAAAGAAGTTTTAAGTATTTAGGCATTGGTGAGTTGCTCTGCAATGAGTATCCTGTGAAATAGCCCTAGACAGAGGTTTGTGGATACACATCAACTTAACAAAAGAGGGTTTTTAGGGCTTCAAAGGGAGAGTAGGGAAGAGCGTATTGGGTTTTGAAGGTGTTTTTTTTTTAACTGGGAAGAGTTTATTGTTTTACTAATGAAGATGAGCAGTCTGTTTTCAAGGCAGCTCAATTTGTGGAAAACTTTCTTGGAGGAGGGTTCTTGGCAGTTGTATTTTCTAGAAGCTCTCCTTTAGTCAGGTAAGACTTTTCCCACCTCTTCTGTAGCTCAAATATTTCCACTTTAAAATAATCTTCACACCAACTCTGAGGATCTGAGTCTGTCAGCCCAGCTCTTTTTCCACAAATTCCAATAACTCATTTTTTCATTTATTTTCTTTTCCAGATGACAGTGGCCATAAAAATGGCCTACTGCTGGAAGAACTTTTTTAAAGAAGCTCTTTGCTTAGACTTTTATTTGCATTTAAAAGAGAGACCAACTAGGCTGTGTATGTGATTTGAAAATAATTACACAGCATGTGGTCACATTAAGTTTGGAGAATTTGTTTTAAGTCACTTTGAGAAAAGAAACAGAGGCCTAACTTTTCTTTTTAAGTCATGTAATTCTTTCATAATTATTTGTCTAGGAAGAAAATTTAAATATATATATGTTGATTTTACCCTTTTAATAATACTTAAGTTCATTTTATTGGTAATGTTTTAGTATTTTAGGTTTCAACACTGTTGTCTGCAAGGTCAGTGATTTTGCCAGTTTGGGTTTATTCCTGGGTCACTGAGAAACTTAAAGAACATCAAAGACTTTTCTTCCCTCACTCCATCTTCCATTCCTCTAGGCCACAGATGAAGTTTTTACAACCTTTAATACATAGCCCATTTATTTTATACTGATCAAGGTCACCACTATCTTTTTAATCAAATAGTTGATATATGAAGCCACTTCCAATCTCGTGGAATGATGCAGGTATCAGAGAAACTGACAGATAAAATTTAGGTCTCCCTCCAGGACGAAATGCAAAAAGCAAAATAAAATGATGCGATTGTTAACTGTTAGGGATTTAGGCCTAAAGTGACACTATAACTTACATTTTTCCTGAAATCGTGCTTGCAGGCTCATTTAGGCTTGAAGAAAAAGCAGAATATTGGACCACAAAGTATGCTAATTATTCTTAAGAAACTGCAGACAGAGAAGATGCTCTAAAAATAGATGCTACTCTTTTATAAAGGAAATTTACATTTCGAAAGGAAATCCTCATTAGTGAGGGTGTGTCCTTCTGTGGAGAGCAGGACCAATGAAATGGCATTGGTCCCAGCATTGTCCAGCTGACTTACAGGGAAGACTATATATATCAGGAACAGCCGCTAGGGGCACCTTTATACCAGAAAGAGAAGGATGACTCTAAATTACTCTGAAGAAGGCACAGACTTCCATCTGCATAACAAACCTTAACCTTGTGTAAGTGCTTTTCCTGATAACTGCACATATTATTCCCTCCTCCCCACCAGCCCCGCCCCCTGCAACAAACAACTTCCTTTTGTCTTTAGCTGAAGATGATATTGAAGGGGGTGGCTTGGGCTAATCACAAAGAGTTTTTTATTCCAGTTCCCTGGGTATGTGCCCTGGATACATGAGGTATGCATGTTATAAAACAAATTTGTTAACCTGTTTTTTTTTTTCACAGGGGGTGCGGCCACAAAACTTAGAAGGGTAGAAGTAAAATAATTTTTCCTTCCCTACAGTCCTCGCTTCAGTTGTGTCTTTATTCAAAATTACTAAATTTCCTAAATTTTGATCCTAAAGATTCAAATGAATATGGAATACAACACTGTAACCCAGAGATTTCAAAAGGTGTGCTGCAGCAATATTTAGAACATGCAGTCCCTGTCTATGTAGTCAGGGGCATTGAGCTCTTTTCCCTTAGGTTGTCAAATAAACAAATAACATCAGCCAACGCAATTTGGAATGAATCAAAATTATGTATAGTTTTGTCAGATGGGCAGAAAATATATGTGGTTTTGGTGTGCAGTAGAATTTTAGTAATTTAGTTTATGTGTGCTAAGAGATGAAAAAAGTTGAAAATTGCTGCTCTAAACAGTATAACATTTTCCATGAGGTTGGTGGTTCTCTAACAGGGGTGATTGTGTCCACCAAGGACAATTAAAACCTGGAGAGCTTTTAGAGTGTCACCAGAGGGGAGGTACTAATGAGATCTACAGGATAGAGACCAGGGCTTCTGTTAAACATCCTAGGATGCACAAGGCCACCTTGTTGGGAACCGTTCTGCCTGGTTTCAAGTGTTGTAACCAACCTGCCCCCATGGCTAAGGCTGAGTGAGCGACCTCCAGACTGTGAGCCACTGAGGAAACAAAGCTTATCTCCCTGGCAAGAGCGCTGCTTTCTGCCATCTCTGGCCCCCAACACTTGGTCGATTAGTCAGAGTCTATGGGTAAAACCCCTCAGAAGAGGGGCAACCCAAGCTAGACACAATCATGTGAGAGGCCATCAAGGAAGGACTCGGGGGGCTGCAGCAAAGAGGAGGCAAAGGACCCTCACCCCCCTGGCTATTTTGACATAGCCCGAGTCCCCTTTCTGTCTAGGAGAAGTGCTTCCTGGCACTAATCCACTTAAGCCTGAATCTATGACGGGGAGGAGGTGCAGCCCTCTGCCAGCTAGAGCGGGTTCCGGGATGATTGGGCATAAGAAAGAATTCGTAAAATCCTGTGAAGCCTGCTTTGCTAAGAGTGCTCTCATCCACATGATAAGGGTCCAGGCAGGAAATGAGTATGTCTCCTAAAGTTTTTGCAACCCCCTTACCTGACAGACACTGACTCAGATTAAGCCCTCAGATTTCTTTGAAATGTTATCTGTTGTTTGATCCTTGCCGCCTGGCATTGATTGATGAGCTTTACCTGTATCCCTGTGCGTTATGAACCCAATAAAAGTCCATTAAGGAAAAGGCTCTTGGCCCTTCTTCTCTGAGAGATCAGCCACATTTCCTCCCCAAGCAAATCATGTCTTGGTAGGATTATTTTCACCTGTGGTGGACGGGGTGGCTCTGTGGGCAGAGCCCCCCCACCCCACCACACCACCCCTCACAACGAAGAATTATCTGGCTCAAAATGGCATGTCATATGCTGAGAAAAGATAGTCAGGAGAGAGGAAACTCCAGAGGCACTCCAGGGCTGACAAAAGACAGAGACCCAGTTCTAAGACCAGTTGCCCCTGTTTTCTGGAAAAGTGGTGAATCATGACTGCACCTGTGCAGAATATGCTACATGACTCCTGCTTCATTATAACAGCATTATAATAAATTAGCATTTGAGATCCCCCCCGCCCAGGTGGCCAATCAAGGAAAATCATGGAAGACTGCATGCGCAGTAGCTTAAATGTAATATAACTACTTGCTCGTGCACAATAAAAGCCCACCAAAACTAGCCAAGAAATATCTGCCCTGTAAGAGTAGAATCCTTCTAACCATTGAGGTCTCTGCTTGGCCTTGGCCTGTTCCCATGTTTTGTGGAGTGTACTATCGCTAAATAAATCTGTTCTCTCTCTTTCTGTTATAAACTCTCTGTGTGTTCAGTTCAATTCATTGTGCGCAGTCACTAAGAACCTGGTTACCTGTGCCTACCTGCAACACTTTAACAACATACAGCTTGGTCTACAGATCCACAGAAAATAGATACTGTTTTGAACTCTACCGAAAAGTGTATTCTGATATATTCAAGTTAAAAAGGATTTAGGATGCAATTATGGGTTGGTTTTTTTGTTGTTAAAAAATAAACAAAATCTTCCTTTGGGCTTTACTATATGGTTTCAGAGGATTGAAGTTCATCTACACATTAGGCCAAACGGCCTACTGCTCCCAGCTAGCAATTTAAATTCTGGACCTCTCATCTGTGATAAAAAGAAAATTACAAACGGAATCTTGATCATAAAAAGTGAGTCTTAAAAAGTGCATTGTTGTTGCTACATAGTTTATAACCATATGAAGCAAAATGATTCTTAAGGAGAGAAACACAGCTAACAGTGCCAAATTTACACCAAAGAGGCACATGAGAAATGTTGATTATGCTTCTGAATATTCTAAAATTGTATTTATAAATAGATAAATAATCCAAGACATTAGTTGAACAAACCTCTGCCCAAATAAAATTTTATAATGGAAACATTCACCTTCACAATGAAAAGTATAAGGCATTGTCTTTCTAAAGCATAAATCTAAACATGTTACCTCTCCAATATAAAAACCCATACTCCCTTCCTGCCTAAAAGACCCTCTCCAAAATAATTTCAAATAACTTCTCTGGACTTATATCTTTCTGTTTTCTCTTATCTATGATCTAATCACAAATATTTTTTCCTCTTCAGTTCTTCACTCCAGGGAAGGCAAAGGTTTTTCTCTAACATCTTACAGTCTCTGGCAAGGCTGAGAATTAAATGAACATAAGGCAAATTAATAGGAGAAAAGCATACAAATTTATCTAATGTAAGTTCTATGTGGTACAATAGCCCTCATAAGGAAATGAAGACCCAAACAATTGGCAAAACCTACAAGCATTTTATACTACATTGAATAAAGAGTAGCAAGTGTGGGGAAGCTAAAGGATTATTTTAACAAGGTTTGTAAATACAGATTTCTCTGGCCTACAACTTCCTGTCCTTGATGATAAGAATGTTATTTACATCCTGGTTAATATTCATATTAGTTTTTTTCTCCTGCTTTTAGGAAGAAAAAGGGAAAGGTCAGAGTGTCCTTCTTCCATCTCCTGTTTTTTGAAAGTGCCTTTAGTTCAAATTAATTTCTATATTGAATTGGCATATTTGGAGATAACATCACCAATTGTATCATGGCTCGTGAAGTCTTTTTGCCTTTATATATTTTTATCTAAACTATCTTCTTAGCCTATGTAACTTTGGATTCCATGTTTGTGCTCACTGATCCTCAGTTTTAGAGACTGTTCCAAACCTCTCCTATTTCCCTTCAAATGTACTAGGTCATACTTTCTTTGACTTTTTAAATCTATCTCAGTGGACCATCATTACAAAGTGGCATTGTAACTATTTGTAACTATTTATACACATATTCTTGACTGATTTTATTTATTATTATATCCCTAACATGTAAGCACTATACATCGTGAATACCAAGTATACCATACTTGCTGACTACATGCACATATGAAGTAATTAGACAAGAATTCCTGTGACAAGAATTTCAATGACCATAATTTGATTTTCCTTAAGGCATTTCATCAACTTGCTACACATAAATGAGCTTATTGCTTGGGAGAGGGTCCATAAATGTTTTCAATTAATAAACATCCATTAAATAAATATGAACATATGATCACTAATAACAACAGTGCTATGCAATTGAGAACCTAAGACATGTTCAACAGTTGATAAATCTGAGAATGTAAAATATGACCATGACTTCAAGAACCCCAAAGTCAAGTTTAAATACAAGGCTGATAGGTACAGGACAGGATAGGAAATCCAATTAAATGAGACAACTCGAAGTTTTTATTAGTTTCTTGCACAAATTAGTACTCAATGAATATATCTTGATACTCAAGATGATGGTAGTAATGATCTTAAGTGTCAAATGAGTTGTAAAGACATTCTTATAGGCTTTACAAAATATGTGGGCAGGAGCAATATGGCAAGGCTTCATAGTAATAAAGACAGGAATTAGATTCTTGGAAAATGGGGAGAAGAAATTTGTGTAGGTAGTAGACATTTGAACAAAGGTGTAAAACTAAGACAATGCATTGTATTAGTTGAGCATGAGAAAGTCCATTGCCTAGGAAAGTAATAGTTAAAAAAATTAGAGAGATAGATAAGGTCAAGGTTGTAGGATATTTTAAGTGTATGGCCTCAAAGTTTAATGTGTACTCTGAATGTTTTGGGGAATCATCAGAAGTTTGTAAATCGGAAGGATAGCAATGCCAAGAGTCTCATTTAGAACAGCCTTATAGTGATGCCCTGGAAAAAGGTTGAAAAGAGACCAGAAGCAGGTAACTAATTAGAAGATTATTTACATATGAATTAAATAACATCATACTACTTGAAAAAATATTACATATCTTTGGAAGTCACTCTAGAGAAAGATGTTACTAGATGGTTACATTCCCCAAAGAATCTGCAATGCCTTTGAGGAGAGATTTATATACAAGAAATAGACCTAGCATAGTAGAGATAAAATATAAAAATATCCTTAATTAAATTGTGTGCATAATAAGTGAAACAGATCAGAGGAAAAAAACATGGCAGTTACAGGGGAAGTCTTCATGCAGAAAGTGACAACTGGAATTGTTCTCAAATGATGAGTAAGATGTAAACGGCCAAAACAGAGTGGGAAAAAAAAGACATTTTGATGGAGACACATCATAAGTAAAGATGTTAAGATATTAATGAGTTCCCCATGCAGCTGGGGCAATGAACATAAAGAACGAGTAATTGATAAATCTATACAGGGGTTAGAGAAGGGTGGATAAATGAGGTCTAATTGGATGTCCAAGTGGAATTACAGATGAATGTGTGCCCATTACCTAATTATCTATTGTACTTAAAGCTAATGAGAAAATCAGGACAGAGAATAGCTGTATCCAAAACTTCCTACCAAAAATTGGCACCTGTATATAGATAGGCAGGGAGAGAGACGAGAGAGAGATGTTGATATTGAAGTGTAGCAGACTATGCCACCCCAAAATGTGCCATTTTGATCTGTAGGCACATGAAAAACAGTGGTCTCAGAACTCCCCTTATCTGCCTAAAGACAGGTCCTTCAAAAGACATTCGGTCATAAATCTCCTTTCTGGGAGTTTCATCAATCAGGAAGGATTCTTATCACAGGAACGAGACTAGAAGTCCACACCACACCCAGACGCACTCAGTCACAACCTATCATATCTCCCATCTATTCTCAGGCTCCATTCATCTTCCCTCAAAGCCATCTCTTCTCCCCTGAAAGTCTGACGTCCCCCTCCCTTTCCTTATTAACATGCCCACGTTCTAAGCAGCCTGGGGAGCTGCTCATTTTTCCTATGTACGTATGAGGTATGCATGTTAATCAACTCTGTGCTTGTCTTTCCCTTGTTTATCTGTTTTTTATTACTGGGGTTTCAGCTAAGAGCTCAGAAAAATTGACTTTTAATCCTCCATAATATCTATATCTACTTCTCTAGCTACCGCTATATTTATACACACACACACACACACACACACACACACGCATGAGTGACTTGCTGCTGATTTGCCTGCAAAAATGATGCCTTACAGGAAGATTACTTTAAAATGCATATAATACTTCATTTCAGCCAAGCCAAATACAAACACAGGATATTAGACAAAAAAAATTACCAGAGACTAATACACAGTCAGATTGTCATTTACTGACTTGATTAATCTTTGTGGGATGCGTGCCTTCAAAATTCGAAGTTGAGCAACTCGGTGTAGAGGAAAGAGTATGGAAACCGCAGCCTAAAGGGAGTTGGAACAACCACTGATCACTGATGAGTCATGGTCACTGTCGCAAGTTACTGACTACCTCACCCTAAACATTGTGATCCACAAAATGGGGTACAACGACTAGGTTACATGGTTTTTGTGAATAATAACTGAAATCCAGTGAAGTGACTAGTCCCGTGTTTGTGGACGAATACCATGCCCAGTGACCTTGTCTGTGGGCATTTTGTCCTGTCTCTGGTTGTTTTGCTTAGGATCCCTAAGAAGGAGACC
>PVKM010033480.1:0-15964 GCA_004027735.1 Carollia perspicillata
TTCTTCCTGCTTTGGTGGACAGAAAGGGATCTTGGCCTTGGCTGGGGCATAAGCCTGAAACCGGGGTCCAAGTACCAGAGCAAGCCGAGTTGAGCCCAGTGTGGCACAGCAGACCCTTGAAATGTTTCTGGGGAAGGAAGGGGAGCCAGAGCCCATGATGGTGCTATAGGAAGGTTTTTGGTGAGAAGAGATTCAGGAGTTGGACTAAACAAGTCAAGTGTTGTAGACCAACTCTTTGTGTCCCCCTGAATTCTTATGTAGAAACCCAACCCTAATGTGCTGGTGTTAGGAGGTGGGGCCTTTCAGAGGTGTTTAGGTCATGAGGGTGAAGCCCTCATGATTGAGATTAGTACCCTTATAAAAGAAGCCCCAGAGAGCTCCCCCCACCTCTGCCATGTGAGGACTCATCGAGAAGACAGCCACCTCTGAACCAGGAAGTGTGCCCTTACCAGACACCAAATTCACCAGTGCCTTCATTTTGGACCTCCCAGCCCCCAGAACTATGGGAAATAAATTTCTGTTGCTTATATGTTCCCCATGCTGTGGTACTTTGTTATAATAGACCAGAATGATTAAGACTTCAAGGGAAAGTCCCAAAACACAAATAGTCACCAGGAGAGGACATGTGGGAGCCAGGTAGTTTTGCTGGGCACCCCAACTGCTCTCAACTTTTGTTCCTGTTCCCTCTCTAGTGAGGTGTTGCTGTCACCCAAGTACCTGAAACATCTGATTACCTTCTGGCAGGAGGCATAATTGGAGGAAGGCTAGCTCTGATGTCTGTGAAGGAGTGTGCATGTCTCCAGTCTCCATATGTCCCTCAGCACTCCACCCACAGCTTTGTCCCTTATCGTCTGTCCCTGACCATTTAGAGCCATGTGAACTCCAATTAAAGACTAGAGCCCAGACCTCTACCCATCACTGTGACAGGTATAAAGAAGGCTCAAGGGGCTCAGGTGTGTGCTGCTCACCATCTGGGTGAGGGCAGAGAGAGAGGGAAGGCAGTGTGTATGTGTGTGCTGATAGAAATTATTATGGGGACAGGGTGATAGAAATTATTATGAGGAAAAGGTGGTGAGCACAGGACCAGAAGGATGGAAAATTAGAAAATAAACTAAACATGGCATCAATATGCAAAAATGGGAGTGTGCCTGGCGGAGGAAATTATAGATCTATCAGCTGAATATTCATCAAGTATAGAAGAATGCAAGCTTCCTATTGTACATAGGGGTGTAATTAAATCAAGGAGTTGGACTAAAATTGGCTGCAGGAGAGGCTTGGGAGTTAACTGCAGATCCTGAGGGGACTTCAGCCCAAGCCTGGCACTGGGGCCTATGTAGAGACCATCTCACTGTCACAGGCGTTGGAGCCTCCTACAGAGTATAGATTTTCCTTAGTTCTTCTTCCTGTGTTTTTGTTCATCTAACACACAAGCCTAGTTGTCCCCAGCCTATTTTAAGACAGAGATACATGAAAAGCCCAGATTAAGGCTTCCAGGAAAAACTTGTACCTGTTTTTGTCACTGGAATTAGAGAAATTCCATGAGTGAGGCATGAGCTGAATTCTAGCTCATCACTGCCCATCTCTGTGTGGGGCTGAGAAGCTGTAGGAAGTCACATTGAGCAGCCTTGGCTCTGAGATTCTGGTGGCATGGTGCATTGGGAGGAGGCAGTGTTTTTCAGGTTAGAGATTTCAGCTTCTCTTGCTGTATGGATGGTGACCTGGACCCTGGACAAACCGTATCTCTGTGTAAAGGCCCTGCAGGTGTGGTTAACATGGTTCCCCTTTTGTCAGTGTCTGTTTGTGGTAGTTCTCCCACATCCCTAGCTGTATTTCCCCGGCCTCTGAAAACTGACTTCTGGTGATGCCAGAACTGAATCTCACCTACAGAGAGTGTTCATGCTGCTCAGTGCAAGGGTCAAGAATTTGCATTATTAGGTCCTGGAGTAACAATTCTATCTACTACTCTAACCCCTGGGACAGCCATACATCCCCTGGTCCATAACTTCCTACCAAGGAAGGGCTTGATTGGTGCAGGTCCTAACTGAGGGTCTGAAGATTTAGAATTAAATAAAATAGAGCTTCTGCCCCAAAGTTAATGGGAGAGATAAGTAATTGTGTACATGGAAATATGGAGTTAGAAGCTGTGGGAAGGAGCCACGGTGCAGCTGACACCTCTGAGGGCTCGCTGTGTGCCCACACAAGCCATCTAAGCATTTGACACATGTTGCACATTCAGTCCTCCCCAGAACCCGTGAGAGCTACCATCACCGTAGTAGTCTCCCCTTCTCCACGGTTTTGCTCTCTGTGGTTGCGGTTACCTGTGGTCCACCGTGGTCTGAAAATAGTAAATGGAAAATTCTAGAAATAAACAGTTCAACTATTGAGGATCCAAACCATCAGCACTACCTGCTGTTGACATCCACTCATTGACATCATCCTGGCTCGGTGGTCCAGGATCATCCAAAGCAGATGATCCTCCTGTCATATTATGAGGTCAATAGTAGCTAGCCTAACACTAACCACAGCACCTACATCATTCACCTCAGCTCATCTCATCACATGGGCACTGTATCATCTTACATCATCACAAGAAGGGTAAGTGCAGTAAAATAAGATTGCGTGAAAAAGAAAGAGACTATGCTAACATGACTTTTACTATAACATATTGTTATAATTGTTCTATTTTATTATTGGTTATTGTTAATCTCTTATAGTGCCTACTTTATAATTAAACTCTATGATAGGTATTTATGTATAGGAAAAAAGTAATATGTATATATAGGTTCGGTACTATCCATGAGTTCAGTCATCCATGGTGTGGGGAGGGTGTTGGAATATATCCCCCACAGATTAGGGTGGCTACTATATTACCATTTAAGGGGTGAATAAAGCAAGACTCAGAAAGGTTGAAAACTTGTTCAGAACCTAATTGATTTGGGATGTGAACTCCATGTCGTGGACTGTAGGACTCCATGCTCTGTGGATTCTGTTCCCACGTCACTGGCTTTGCTGGATGTTTCTCTCTTCCCCAGTCAAGCCCAGACACTGCTTTCACCATAGGGCCTGTGATTGGGCCATTTCCAATGCTTGGAGTGGAAGTTCTTGTGGATAACTGCATGACTGATTCTCTACCATCACTGAGGCACCTTTTCATTGGGGCCCTGCCCATACCCCCCCCCCCACATTCCCAATCTACCTGCCCCTATTTTATTTTGTATAACATGTATCCCCTTTCAATATAGTTTACTGAATTATTACTTTTCTTGGTGAATGTCTCTTTCTCTTTACTAGCATGTAAACCCAAGAAGGTAGGAACTTTTGCCTGTTCTTATTCACAGTTATATTCTAGGCATTTACAGCCATGCCTGGTATACAGTGGGTAGGTACTCAATAAACACATGTTGGTTTAATGAGCATGAATAAATGAATGAGCACCATGAGATAAAATAAAACCAGGTATAGATGCTCAGTCTTTATTTAAGTCCTTGTTCAAAGTTTGCTCCAAGAAACTGATCTTTATTACAACGTTGTTGGGAAGCTTGTCTTCCCTCTAAAATACTTGGCCTGATGAGTGCTGTCTGCTCATCACCTGGGCAGACAGACATTCAGTTGTTCAGCACCAACCAACCACAGTGGATCCCCCATGGCCATCATCCAGCCCAGTCGGCTGGTGCCAGTGTTGTCTTAGTGGCCCAGTGTTTTGGATCTCAGCCCTATTAACCACTCTAGGAATGGACCCTTCATTTTATTAGCTCTCCCTCTCTTTGAATTGATCTGATCATCCTGTATTGTTAGCAATCAGGAGTATAACCTACCTGTGTTCTGTCTAGATCGGGCCATGGGATCCGTGCTTTATTCCATTTGGCTGGCTGTGGAGCTTCCCAGTTGATATCCTGAGTGAAAATGCATTTCCTTGCTGGGCAGGAACAAAGCTGCCATGATTCTTCCTGGTAATGCCATTAAACAACCCTCTCAATAGCATTAGCTCAGGGGTTGTTAATGTGCAATCAATTTTGTATGGGCTTTCAAAGGACCCAGCTCTGTCTCAGGCATATAATGTGTCCTGATAAATGTTGGTTGTTTTCCTTTTCTTCCAGCTTCCCTTCAGCTTGTCTCAGCTGCTGTGCTCCTCTCTCCAGAGGCTCTGCCCTGAAGGAATACATATTTTGGCCCCTGTTGCAGAGGTTTTAAATAGCAGGGAGCAGGTGGCAGCAAGCTCCCTCCCTTCCCCCTGGTGGATACCACTTCACACTGGCAGCTTCTACATGGTTTAACATGAAACATAAAAACCCACTGTAGAGGTTTTCCCATGTGATCTTGTTGATTAAATGAGCTAATGCATGTAAGACACTTAGAACAGTACCTGGCAGTTGGGAGAAATTGCTAAAAAATGTTTATTAATAAAATGTCTCTAGGCAATCTATCTGGGGGATACTGAAGACAAAGAAATGTTCTGTTTCCCACAGACCTAAGGAATTCTTATCGAGGGGGATTTCCCTGCATATCTGTTTTTGGCAGAGCCTATGCATGCCTCTACTATACCAGCAGGATCAGTCTGGGTCCTTCTGTTTCCCTGGTTGCTATGTTTGTAAGCTATATGTCCCTGGTGTTAGTTTCCACAGTTGTAAAGCCTTCCAGTACTCTCCCCCCACAATCCAGTTGGAGGCAAACAGACTCTTTTCCTGTAGGACTGGGGGGTGACATGCAGTCTGGTGCACCAGACCAACATGAGTTTAGGAACCAGACCTTCTCTCTGTAGTTGTGGGAACTTGGACAACTGCTTAAGCTCCGGACACTGAGGCTCCTTATCGCCTCATAGTGATATAATGTGTTGCCCTGTAAGTTGTAGAAAGGTTAAGTAAGATAGCCTATGCATTGGGCTTAAAATGCAAATATGATTTCTCCTTCACATACTACAAAAACTGCTCATTAGCTCTAAGGTTTAAAGAGTTCTGAATAATTATAAAATTATGTCCAACACGATCTTCTTAGAGCCACCTTCTCAATCCACCTTCCCTTTCTCTTGCATGTTTCTATCATAGCTAGTTATCTTTCTAAATCATCACATCACTCACATGCTTAAAACTTTCATTGGTTTCCTAATCTGACTTCCAGAAACCCTTATAATCTAGCATGTGCTTCTGTTCCCATCCTCACATACCATTATTCTCACACCTTCCCTTTCCCCAAACCCATATATCCTTCCTGTTGAATCTCTCTGGTTCCCCCAGAATGCCTTGCTTTTTCATGCTACCCAGCCTTTGCACAGGCTGGCCCCTCTGTCTCGTCTGCATTTTACCACTTTAATACTGCCCCCCCCATCTACCCACTTCCCAAAGACCTCCTGTGCTTCCACCAGAACTTGGTTTAATGTTATTCCACGGAAGAACCATACCCTCTCAAGAAAGAAGCATGAGCTTCCTTGACTTTACCCACTCCAATAATAAAGTTATTCCAATAAAGTTACTCACACCTTCCTCTGTAACCTAGGTACATCTTTAGCTCTTACACCATGTCTTTGGGGAATGTGTATGGCTATACAATTAATGGAAAGCTGGATGAATAATGGTTTGAACAAAAAAGTATTTTTTCCTTATTTAACAATACATCCAAGTGTTAAGGGTAGTTGGTATTAACTGAGCTTTTCAACATTGTCATCAGGAACTGATCCTTTTCTGCTTTTGTATTTTGCCATGGTTTGCATGTTCACTCTCATTCCCGTGCTCATTACTTCATGACTACAAAATGGCTGCCCCTGCACCAGGCACCACTTCTGTGTTTAATGCAAAAGGTGGAAGTTAAGGCAGCATGGGTTCTGTTTGTCCTTTTTATTCAAGAGAGCAAAAGCTACCCCAGAATCTCCCAGCAGAATTCTGCCTATATTTTATAGACCAGAATTCTGTCACTAGCCTACTCATAGCTGTAAAGGAAGCTAATAAAATGAATATAGAGTTGGACATATCATCATCTTAAATGTAACTGGCATCTGTTACCAAGAAAAACAGGGGAAGGGACTGACTATTGGATAATTGCTAATAGCATGGGCCACATATGGTATTATACTTCTTTTGTTTCCTGTTTTTCTCCTTAGTAGACTGTGAACTCCTTGAAGACCAGTGCACAGCTCATTCCTCTCTCCCTGGGACCTACATTGCCTGGGATAGAAGGGGCTCATTTAAACATTTACTGTATAAATAAATGGGATTTACTCAAATCCCCCAAATCCCATCAGTTTATATGCCACATTAAAGGCCAGTTTGATTCCAGTTCAGGAAAGAGCCAGGTGTGTGTCTTGGTTCATACAACCACTTGTTTCAGCATCAAGGGCTTGCAGCCAAAGCTTCCCACAGGGGGCTTATACAGTTTTCCCCTGGGGAAATCATGTAGAGTAAACTCTCCAGTTGCCAGATCCCAGAAGCTGGAATTTGGTCCTGATAATAAAATACTGTGAAGTCTTTAACTCTCAAGAAGCTGCCAGCTCACACAATAGCATTATATTAATTTTCTGTTTAATAAAGCACTCTGGAACCCTCAGCATGGGCTGCATGTGCCTGCCTGGGAATGGAAGAAACACAAGGCTCAGTTCACTGAAGGCAGGAGGACATGCTAGATAAAGGGAGTCTAACTGAAGTGTACAATATGCTTACCATGTAGCTGCTGAGAAAACATTACTGCTTTTTTTTTCTTTGCACTATATGAAAGATAATATCAGAGCCACTAAATCAAAATCATATTTAACAGTATCCTTTAGTCCAGGGCTGTGTCCCTCTGTGTTTTGTAAGGGATCGCCCTGTGAAAGGGTGGCTTTGCAGAGCTCGTTACTGAAGGGGCTGCAAGGAGGTGTAATTGTGGGCTCACAGGAAGGAGACAGGGATGTTTAAACACAACTCCTGGCAAGAGGGAGGGAACAACCGCTAATCTGTGTGAAGGCTGAGGTCCAAAGTTTCTTTGCTATAACTCCAAGGAATCTTTTAATTTGGGTTAAAGAGTGCATGTAATTAATTCTTAATGTAATGAGCTAAAACGGATTATGGTTAGATTATAGATCCAGATCCACCTATTGAGGTCTTTGGCCACTAAGGTGAAAACTTAGCTTAAAAAAAAATGGTAGCTATAATCAGGACCTGATCTGAGAGGGAAGAAGTGATTGGAATGTGTGTTTTATTCCTGACATTCACCTCACCATTTCCCACTGCTGATGGAACATAAAGAGAAAGATGCTCTGTCCACCCAAAACCTACGGAACAGAGGTGAAAGTTTGGAATGCCCTTTCTCCATATGTCAGGCACAATAACCTGGTCCAGACCCTGCCCAGCTTGGTCTCTTCCAGACCCTTGGACACAGTGCTGGTTGAGGCTAGGCAGAACTTATCTCAGCGGCAATGGGAGGCTGGAGTGGTTCGTAGAACCTTGTTTTACGGTTGTCGGTCAACCATATTTGTTCAAGGAAATTAACACCCTGCTCCTCTTCTGCTGTTTGTGTAGAAACATCCAAAGCCTCCACATGGCCCTTGCACTGGCAAACAGAAATCTAACACAGCAAATCTTCAGAATGGTTTTGTCTTTTTTTTTTGAGAGCAAGTATTTGGAATTGGTCAGCTTTTTTCTTCTTTTCTTGTCCTTGTTTGTACCTAGCCCAATAGGTCAGAGAAAAAAGGAGCACTTTAATTTCTAAAAAATTACTTAACATTCAAACTAGCAATTAGTCACTCTAAATACCAAGAGATTTTTACTCCGCGTTAACACTTTTACCTTAAACTAAAAAACTGTAAAGTTTGTTATAAATACCTAGTAAGTGTGGAGGGAGAACAGAAGGAGAGGAGGAATTTGAAACTGAGGATATTTAAAATTGTTTTTATTCCTATTCAGAAACTAATCTGTGGCCAGAGGCAAAATTTAACTCCCTCTATTCATCATTTCTTTCCTACTCAAAGCAAATCTCAGAATTGCTACGTTTTGCTGTGAATAAAGATTAGTCCAGAGAGGACCAACTTTTACCAAGTTCCCCAAATTAACAGTTTTCAATAGCAGCTGTAATTTCAGCAAGTTTATTTTATTTGCAGGTAGAGCTCAGTTTTTATTGCTGAGATTCGTGAGTAGCTGCTCTCCTTTAGAACCAGGTTATAACTCTTAGTCTCAGCTCCTGAAGGCATGGGTCATTTCTTAATATGCTTTCCAATAAAATCTATTTTATTTCGTTAACTAATATATACAGAAAAATATCATGATTTCCTATATGCCAGAGGATTTTGTAAGTGCTTAATAAATTAACTTAGTTACCCCTCATAATAACCCAATGAGGTAGCTACTATTATTATTTCTGAATCATAAATGAGGAAACGGAGATGAAGAGAGTCGAGGTGCAAAAGTCACATGACTTCTAACCGGGGCTGTTGGGATTTGACCTATTCAACTAAAATTGCATTCTTAGCCACTGTGCTCTGCAACCTTGATGCACAGTGTCTTGTGCAAGTGCTGGGGACATATTATCTAGTAAAGGAGCCCAAGGCTCCCTTCTGAACTGGGGTTTGATGTCCGGGGTCCATACACCCATTTAAAATTAGCCTTGGGTGGCTCGGCAAAGTTGTATCAGTAATAAGATGCTTGCATACAGGGTAGGACATATAGTAGATGCCCATTAAGTGCTTGCTAACTGTACTGTTTTCAGAATAAAAGTTTCTGTCTTTTTCTCTCTTTTAATATTGCTTCTTTTCCTGTGCTATTTCCATTGCTTTGCATTCACATAGGCATGGGCATTGCCCTGGGCATGGCCACCTCTGGTATGACATGTCCCATTGTACATTGTGTTCCCTATGCTTAGACTGTCCTTTCCCCACCTGATTTGCTCAGAAGGTCCTACTCAGACTTCAGGACATAGGTTATAGTTAATGCCCCAACCCTTGTGTTCCAAATGCCCCTGGTCTGTGTCGCCCTATTCCTGTGTCTCTCATTAAATCTATCTGCATACCCACCTTCATCACAATGTGTAGCTATTTGAATGCAGAAACTGTGCCTTAATTCACTTTAATATACCTGGTGCACTGTGCCAGATACTCTAACTGAGGCATAATGATCCAATGAATGAAAGGGGGAAACAAAACCAGAAGGCAAGACCACTGACATTTCACTATGATTCTCTGAAAGTTCTGAATAATTTAGGGCTCTTCACAGTGGAACACTATAAATGAGGAAAACATCGTAGATCTTTGAGGTCAGTACGAAATGTTGTATCTGGATAGAATTCACAGGGTCAACTTATTTCATAGGAAATGATACATTTGCATTTCAATCAAGTAAACCACAATCAAATTAGTCTTCCCACCCTCACATTCTATCCAAGGACATCCTTCTTCCTGGATCCCAGGTAAATAAGTGAATATTTTTTTTCTCCTAAATGATACCAAAGAAAAGATTATGCAAAGCAAGGCCATTTCTAACATATTTTCTCCCTTGCAAGATACAATCTAAATACTACTTGCTATTATGGTTTGGAATAAGATATGTTATTAAGAGAATGACAGAAAAATAAGAAGACATCCATCAAAGTGTCTGTTTCATTCCTATACACAGAGCTTTCCTATACCCAGAGGGCGTCAAGGCACAAATCATGGGTAACAAGATCTTAAGTAGAAGGAACAAGAAACACACAAGGAAAGACTCTTAAAATTGTGTCCTCTTGCTCTTAACCTAATTGCTTCTTTTTTGGCATTGTCTTTCAAACAAGAAAATGGATAGTCGCTAGTTGCAGGGAGAAAATAAAGCATTTGAAGACAGATGCTTAGCATCGTGCAGATGAGTGGTTAATGAGGAGCCAGATCTAGGGTGGCTATGACCTTGAGATCCCCCCAGATCTGCTACCCCCAGCAGGACATGGCATCTGATCTGAAGGCCCACTGGGAAAAAAAGACAGAGACTGGAAGCCAAGCTCTATCTAGCAAACATCTATAGTAAAGGAATGATAGCTGTCTTAATCCCTCTGCTAGAATAAGCAAGCATACAGCAGCCCATGTGAGAGAAAAGAAAAACAAGTGTTGCATTAATAAAAAAGCCTCACATTTCTAACAGTTAAGACTGAAGAAAGACAGATTTCAGAGTAGCCCAGGGAGCCAGGCATGCATCTTGAGGATGTCCCAAGCCGACAGATCTGTGTGCAGGAGGAACAGGTTGAGGCCCATACTCCAGGCACGTAAGAGCTGGAATCCAAAAACACCTTCAGCACCTTTGTGTGGAGTCAAGGGTGACTATTATTTGGGATTTGGGTTGCTTAGGAAATATAGCTTCCATATACCATTGGCTAACATACTGTTTCTGTTAAGAAAACAGTTTTTTAATAACCTTGAAGTAAGGATTGCGCTGAACTCATTAGAAAGGCAAGGATGGTGGCAATATGTAGGAAATAAGGGAATGCCAGCAAATGTATAATTACCAGGGAAGTCATAGAAGATTGCATAGTACAGGTGGCATATTTAAATTTTAGTTCCTGCCTATTTCCAAAGGGCACGTAAGGGTTACTATCAATGATGGTCATTTATTGAGTGTTTTCTATGCACCATACTCTAGACCAAGGCCTTCATAGATATAGTTACATAGTTTTCTAAGACTCACAATAACTGTATGAAGTAGGTATTACGATTGCTGACCTTAAAAACAAAAGTAATTTTACCAGCAAAAAATAGGTATATTCAGGAAGAGCAGAGAATTATAATTCAAGACATACAAGCTATGGCAAAACCACAGCCAAGTTCAGAGGACAAAGGAGAGTGTCCTTTTATAGAGAAGGGAAGTTAGGAGGGGCTGTTATAAACAAAGATTCCATCGGAGAAAACCGGGAGTTTGGAGTGTAGTGGTTTTTCATTGTCTGGGTTGTCACGATCTCTCATTGGCTGGGTCATTGTTGGGGGAGGAGCAAACTCTCCCTGCTGGGGTAGTAGAATAGAGAACATCTTCTGGACAGAGATGCAAGGCACTTCTCCTATTTGGGGCAATGGAGAATGAGCGGTAGGGGGTGAGCACTCCCCCTCCAGGCCCTCCTGACTCCAATCTTCACTGAAGTCTATTAATTTTCACACCATCTTCATTTTATTTAGATGAAGTGACTGAGACTTAGGTGAGCTGACTTGCTAAGTAGAGGAGCTGGGATCTGCACCCACGTGTGCTTTACACCATGCCTGGCACTTCTCCATTTCACTGCAGGAAGTGTCAAGCCTTTAGGTTTAGGAAGGGGTGTCCTTCAACTTATACAACTAAATATTTCTTCTTTGTCTTCCTATTCCTTCCTTCCTGCCTTCCTTCCTTCCTTACTATCTTCCTTCTTTTCTTCCTCCTGCTTTTTTTCTCCTCCTCCTTTCTCCTTCTTAGAATTTGCTGTTTTTCTTTTTCAACAATTCCTTGTTAAACATTATGATATTGTAGTTTATAACATTGGTTTTTGTTTCTGGCACAGAGATCCTAAAACCTTTGGAAATTTTCTAAGTGATGAGCATAAAAAGGGCTATTTTTGTTGTTGTTAATAGGTGACTTTTGGAATGCACCTAAAAATGGCAGCTGGTTGCCAGAAGAACCAACCATGTGATTTCAGGGTAGGAATTTTCAGTATCTCTACCTCTGACCTCGAGGAGGGGAGAGGGGCTGGAGGTTGATTCAGTTGCTAGTGGCTGATGACTTAGTCAATCATGACTATGTAATGAAGCTTCCATAAAACCCCAAAAGGATGGAGTTTGGAGAGCTTATGGGTTGAGAGCACATGCAAATGCTCGGAGAGTGGCATGCCCTTTCTCTGTACCTATGGGTCTGTCACATATGACTGTCCCTGAGTTGTACCCTTTATAATAAACCAGTAATCCAGTAAGTAAAATGTTTGAGTTCAGTGTGTACCTCTAGCAAATTAATTGAACCCAAGGAGGGGGTCTTGGGAACCTCTAATCTATATCTGGTAGGTCAGAAGCACACCCTGGACTTGAGATTACCATCTGAAGTGTGTATGTATGTAAAAGGGGGTGGGTGTTGTGGGACTGAGCCCTTAACCTGTGGGATCTGATGCTATCTCCAGGTAGATAGTGTCAGAATTGAGTTGAATTATAGGTGTCCAGTGGATGTCAGAGAATTACTTGGTGGTGTGGGGGCAAAACTCACACATTATAATTGGGTGCAAAAATTGTTAATTGTGTATTATGTCTTGGGGTGTATTATGTCTCACAACAGAGAGAATACAAAGATTAATATATTGATGCTACACATTCAAGGACTATTTATTTTGGTAGGAGAGATGGATATATAAACAATTTACTTTGAGGAGATAGCTACTAAATACTAGATCATGTAAATGGTAGAGGAGGAAATAATTAATTGCAAGTGCAAGATCTGGTAATATTTCATATGTGAGGAACATTTGTAAATTGAAAGGTAAGAGATATTACATTTGTGAACCTGGAGTGGGATGAATGAACGGCACAAGTAGAAACAAAAATGAGGGACACTTCATTTTATTTGGTTCCAAAGTAAATGAATGTCTGAAGACAGTTTAAGGCAAGTCTGTGTGACACCTTGAGTGTTGTGCTAAGCAGTATGAGATTTATTCTGTGGAGATCAAGGGCTTCTAGAGGTACAGGATAATGTATCTGACTTTTGTTTTAAGAAATTTTGATTAATAATGGGTTTGATGTTAGAGACAAGACATTGAAGACAGGGAGACCAATCAGAGGCCACTGTAATAGACCATGTGAGGGAGAAGATTAAGCTGAATCTGGCAGTACAGTAGTGGGTCTGAGAAGGAAGAGCTGATGGAAAAGATGCTAAATAAGTAGAATCAATAGTGCTTGACATTTGGGGGTGTCTTAGTTAGACAGTTTAATTGATATAACAAGTAGACTTCAAAAATACACCATGGTTCCAACACAATGCAAGGTTGTTTTTTGTTTTTTGTGGTTTTTTTTCTTTTTCTTTTCTTTTTTTTTTTTTTGCATCTGTAACAGTACTGGGCAGATAAACAAGTTGGAAATGTTGCCTTCTTCCACAGTGGCATTTCTACAAATGGCAATGGCATTTGCAGAAATGCCATTGTGGAAAACCACACTAACAGAAAATCTACCATTTTCAACACATAGCTTCTAAGATTGATTTGAGGATCATTTCAATTCCAGGAAACCTAAAGGTAACACCAGAGGGAAGAAATTGGGTGGGAAATTCGGTGTGGCCAAGGAGTGGCACACATCACTTCCATTCACATTCCAGTCACACAACTATATTAACTTCAGGGGAGCCTGGGAAATGTACAATATTCTAGCTGTGTGGCCATGAAGAGAAGGGGACATGGATTTTGCTGAGCAGATAACAGTCTTGGCCACAGACTGAAAAAAAAAAAAAGGATGTGACAGAGTTGAAGATACATTTCTAACTGGTATGATTGGCATTATGGTGGTAATATCAATGTGGGTAGAATCTGCAGAGGGATCAGCAGGTTGCTGGAGATAATGAGTTCAACTTTGACCCCATTAGAAAAGAAACAAAGCTGAAAATGAGGGAAAAAAACCAATTAATGGGCCATTGTGCCAGAGGAGGGAAGACCAAGTGAGATCAAGATTCCAGGAGAGCTGAATCTGCAGGTGATACAGGACATGTTATGCTAGAGGAGGGAAGCAGGGGAGAAAAGCAGAGGACATGAGTGAATGTAAACTGAACTTCTGAGAAGGGAGGGGAAGCAAGCAATGCATGAAGCAACCCCAGCAGAGGGTAAAAAAATAAGTGTCAAGTGGCTTCCCTCAGGAGTGTGGAAACACTTTGAAAGGGACTTTGAAAGGATGAATTTGAGAATTAACAAGTGATGGAGGAAAAGATGGCAAGCAGCAGTTAGGGTTTGGTGAGGATGGAGGGTGCAGGAAATAGAGTTGATCAACAATGATCAATATTATGGGACACTGAGGAATAGGAGTAAATGGATGATGAGGGGCAGGAGGGTATTGCTGATTGTGGCAGATGACCAGGAAGATACAGGTATATTGGGATAGTATTGACTGTGAGAAACGGTTGATTCTGAGGTCCAGTTCACATAAAAAAAGGAAAAAAGTTGACTCAGTGGAAAAATACAGGAGCACAGGAACTAGAGATAGAATTGTGCTTACAGAGCAAGTGCAGGAATCAGGAGGGAGTGAAATAAAAAGATAAAGTTGAAAAGAGAAAGGGGAAGTTAGATTTAAGCTACAAGATGAAGTTTAATCTGTAAGTGGTTGAAGAGCTTTATAAAAGCATGGTGTTAAGTGAGAGATTTTAGGTGTTTGAAGCCAGCATGTTAGATAGGTTCCTAAGGATTTAGAATTTGTCCAGTACAAATGGGGGTGAGAGTGGGGCAAGGCAGAGCAAAGAGGAGAATTGCGAGCCAGCCCTCCAAAAGTGGGGGAGTATGTTGCAAGCTCACTGGGGCCATGAAGAAGTATGCTGAGGTTAGTAAGAACAGATGGCAAGAGAAAGGCATAGAGATTTCTTGTTCTGGAATGATTGTCTGATTGTGGTAGTGGTGGGTTGGTAGATTGCCAGTCTTTTTCTTGCTCCAGTAGGGAAGGAGGAGGGAGTGGGGGGGCAGCACTGGGTCTTCTAGGCTCCAATTAAGGCAAAGAAGTTAATGGAACAATCCAGGAAAAAGTGACTCATACAAAAGGTCTCTTGACAATAGAATGGAGGCTTCAGAGGGTACAGGGCTGGGATTGGGGGAGGAGATGTTAATGAGGATGATGAGGATGATGAGGATGAGGATGATAAGGGAAGGCAAGAACTAAGCTGGTTGGATATCACATATGGAGGAAGGTAGCTAGCCAGAAGGTTCTAGAAACAGAAAATATATAGATTTCAGGCAAAGAGCTGGTGTTCTTAGGTCCTTGTGGAATGCATGTTGATGAAATACTGTATAGAAATAGTATGACTCAAAAAGAAGATCCCGGGCATTTCAGTAACTTGAGATAAGGAAGCCATCAGATGGCATTCGGGTGTGACATGTACTAACTACATCATTAAAATGTAACTATATTGGAATTGCTTTCAAGTTACGATATGTGCTTTAGTCGCAGATGTGTACCAAGGCCATGGAAGTGACCCATAGCCAAAGAGGATATTCATAAAACTCATAGCCTAGGCTCACGAAGACCCTAGAGCACAGAGGAAGCTCGGACAATCACAGTGCACATGGGGATGATGAACACAGAGGGCAGGAAAAGAAGACAGAGGATGGTGGTCCTGAATTGGGAGCCAGTGGTCACTAGTGGTCATTCCCCAGGTGAATGAGGTGTGTGGGGAAAGGTCAGCAAGGAAGAATGCTAAGAGTGTGAGTAAAGGCAAAGCCATGTGAACTAGCTAGAATGCTCTTTCCTGGGTGCTGGGGTGAAGATCCAGATGGTGGGGTGGGTGTGAGGGGTGAACCCTGACACTGTCAGCTTTCTTGTGGCTGTCTTCCCGTTTTTGCATTCAGTATCATGCTGCAATGTCAGAGAAGGGTTTTTTTTATATTCTAATATACTTTTCTATTGAGATATATTGGCATATTACATGGTGTGAGTCTCAGATACATGACACCTTGATTTGATATGCCGATATTGTGCTATGATTGCTGTTGTAGTGCAGGCTAACACCTCTATTGCATCCTGTCACTTAATTATCATTTCCTCTAGTGGTGGGAACAATTAAGATCTAGTCTCTTAGCAAGTTAAATGTTTATAATGCAGTTTTGTTGTCTATAATCACTGTACTGTATATTAGATCTCCAGGACTTGTCTGATAGTTACAGAATGTACCCTTAAACAACTCTGCCCTCCCCAGCCCCAGGCCCCTGGTCATCACTATTCCTCTCTCTTTCTGAGTTTGTTTTCTTTTTAGAGTCCACATATAAGGGATTTCATTCATACAGTATTTGTGTTTCTCTGTCTGGCTTATCTCACTTAGATAATATCTTCAGGGTCCATCCATGTTGTCACAAATGGAAG
>PVKM010033481.1:0-15956 GCA_004027735.1 Carollia perspicillata
TCTTTATTTCTATTACATTTATGTGCTTGTACTAAGAAAGGTAGATTTTGCCCTGGCTGATGTAGCTCAGTTGATTGAATGCTGGACTGGGAACCAAAGAGTCACTGGTTCAATTCTGAGTCAGGGCACATGCCTGGGTTGTAGGCCAGGTCCCCAGTAGGGGGGTGCGTGGGAGGCAACCACACATTAACGTTTCTCTCCCTCTGTTTCTCCCTCCCTTCCCCTCTCTATAAAAGTAAATAAATAAAATCTTACAAAAAAGAAAATGTGCTTGAAAACCATTATATATATAAAAAAGAAAGGTAGATTTTGATTGAAAAAGTTTTAATGGCTTTGTTGAGTTGGTCCTTCAAGAATGAAGACTTTGACAGAGAAAAGGGGAATAGAAGGAAGTAAATATTTAGTGACAGAAACAATTTGAGGAAAATTACTGCCATCTGGGTGCATAGAATTGAGGCATAAAAATCCAGAACAAGGAACACAGGAGGAGTGGGCAATATATTTAGTAAGTGATCTTGAAATGCCACCTGTAAAACAAAGTTAAATTTTCTTTCTCTATAAAAAAGTTGTAAGGTAATTTCTCTTTTAAAATCTGTCCCCAGTGTGCATGCAAGTAGGTTCATTATAACTCTTGGTTTATGTCACGCTATCATCCTTGGTCCAGCCATGGCCATGGTTATTTATCTATGTTTTACCTTTTATGTTGTGTCAGTTCACTGGCTTGCATCTCCCAAGCATAGTACAGTTCTAGGGTACCTGAATAATATAGAGTTGTAGTTCAGTAATACTTACTATAGTTTGGAAATGTATTTTGTGACTATATCAGAGTTTATTCATTTTCTTGCCAACAAACATTTGGATCATTTCCAGTTTTTTGCTATTTTAAATAATATTACTAAGAACATTCTTGTACATATCTCCTGGTACACTGTGAAAGAGTTTCTCTTGAGTACACATGGCCATGAGAGAAATAGCTGGTTGGTGGGGTATGTAAATGTTTATCTTTAAAAGAGAATGCCACAGTACTTTCTAAAGTTGTTATACCAGCTTTTATTCCTAACAACTGTACGTAAGAGTCCCTTTTGATCCACATCTCCAAAATTTGGCATTGTTCAAATTTCCAGATTTTTATCCATTAAAAATTTGTCCCAAAACATTATCATTTGTCAATCAAGTGGTTAAAAATGATATTTTATCGTGGTTGCATTTTCCAAATTACTATAAAGACTGAACATCTCTGTATTATTTTTAAAGTTATATTTCTTCTATTTCATCCCCATTCACACTTTTTAAACCCATTTTTCATTTGAAGAGTTTGCATTTTTATTATGCATCTAAAGGAGCTCTTCATATATCCTCTGTGCTATGCACTTGTCTATTAATTATGTTGCAAATGCATTCTTCTAGTTGATAATATGTTTTCTTTTTTGCAGTATCTTTAATGGAAAACCAAAAACCTCTTAGGTTTCTTCCTAAACATTCTATAAAAGAACACACATTTTTTAAAAATAGAATAAAAATGAAAGTCTCAGGTAAAGAATTTAGTATAGATTTCATTTTTTAAATGTGTGTGCATATGTGTGTATTTATTTGGAAGAACATATACAAAAAGTTTAATACTTATAAAAATTAAGATTATAAATCTTATTAAATATCTTCACGTTTTTGTATTTTTAATATTATACAATGAATATTTACTTTCTGGAAATCAATCAACAGATCACTGAAATTTCAGAGAAATTTCAAATCTAGCAAAGAAAGGGAAAATAATATATTCTATACCAAATGCAGCAATTCTAACACGTTGACCAAAAGAGAGAATCAGCCACATCTAAGGTTTTGTGCAGTGAAGCCAGAGGCCATTCATTTGAAATCTAAAACATGTAAATTGCCTTAATTTTAAAAACATATAGCTCTAGAAGAACTTTAAAAATAACAATCATTATCATTAACCAGATTTACGATTACTGAATCAAAGAAGCCAAAGTTCGATATTGGGCCTTTAGATGGAAACTGACAGAAAATAAATTACACCCACTTCCTAGGCTCCACTGTGACAAGGCTGAGCAGAACTTTATCCAGAGCCAGACACACAGCTTGTTATTGGCCACAGCTAGGAAACTCATTACTAGATATGTATTTGAAGAAGCAGATGGACAGTAGTGGGCTTAGCATTTCTGTCTCATCGGTTAGAAGTATGACATGAAAATTCCTGAGGCTAAGCACAACTCTTAAATCATACTTTATGGTACTGGGGGAGGATATGTCAAAAACTAATTCAGCAAGAATTGGAATGTATTGAGTTCAGAATTTATTAGAACTTTAAATAGTAGCCTTCACGATTTTGTTGCTGGAAGGCTGGTATTTACAATGCATATTTTTAAAAAATAACCATCGATGAAAAGACCAGACAGGAGTTACAAATTTGACTTGAATTTTCCTGTATGATAGGGACTATTGTTAGTATAATCTGTCAAAGTTTTAAAATAGCCCTCTCTTTAATTAATTCACTTGGTTCCCATGATAACCTTGTGAAGCGCATGAGACAGGAATCGCTAGTTCCAATGAGGCAATCAAGTCTCAGGAGGTGCGCATTCGCAAGGAAACATATTGGGTACATGACAAAGCCAGAATCAACACCGGATCACTTTTCTCCAGTTTCAGTGTCCTTTTTCTCTCCCAGGATGGACCCTAGGAAATATGGCCGCTCCGTAATAACTGCCAGGGCCATCTATTTTTCCATTTCCTGAATGTAGGAGAGAAATTAATCAGTTTTACAAGAGAAAATGCATTTCATTATGAAATAATTAAACCAGCTCTCCTCTTCCAGGGAAGAAAGGAAAGCAGTAATTTAGCTACTCAAAGAAAACAAATGAAATGTAGAGGAAAATGAAAGCCAACAAGCCAGTTGGAGAAGCCCTACAGAGCCACACAGGTGTCAAAATACAGACACAGCAGGGGCAAAGAAGTGCCGGCTCTTGCCAGGCTCCACCTTAGTTAAGCTTGTATTTATACACGTGGGTCTTTTGGTGGCAAGCTAGCGGGGTCTGGCTCTGTGTGTCGGCTGGGTCGGAGGGGCTATGGAGGGGAGCAACGAGTGATAAACTTTCATACGGCAAGAAAAGGAAAGGCTATGACAGACAGGAGGGTCCTGACTGAAACGGATCTAATGTGGTTTATAACCAACAACAGATCATGAGGGTCATCCGTTCACTTACTCATTCAATGAGCATTAGATGGTTTTGATTAAGAAATAGTGAATTTAGTTATTTAATTATTTATTATTGTTGTTCATGTACGGCTGAAGAAATACGGAATTTAAAAAGTGGGTTATTAAAAGAAACTATTGCTGAATATGCAACTTTGTGGAGCAAAGTCATGGGATTAGAGAGGAGCGCTCGACCTGGATGTGGAGGACAGAACGTAACTGGGGGAGAAAGCGAAGGGCCTCTGGTTTCCAGCTCCCTGGACGTGCAGTGACCAGTTTCGTAGCTTCACTTTCCGAGAGTCTGGGAACTCTGTTGCCCCAAGTACATTTTCTCTATGGAACATAAAAAATTCCAATATCAAGATTTAAGAATGTCAGTATCTTCAAGGAAATAAAATAACCATTAATTCTATACCTAGTGAAGATTAAAAAAGTCAGAAAAACAATTTTGAATGTGTACTTCCCATGAATACTTAAAAATACTATTCGCATATGATATTTAGCCAACCAAGAGAAGTTAGTCCATAGAAGAACTAGAAGGATTCCATAAAAAGAAACTGATAGTATTATACTCAGAAGTGGAATAAAGACGAAAGAAATAAGAGTATTTTAGCTACAAAAGCAGAAAATAAATGTTATAAATATTAACAGTGTAGAAACTATACAAATTACAATAGCTGGGAGAGAAGGGTGAAATGAAGGAAGTGTAAGTACGCTCGTGTGTTTATCCCTCACGACCAGAATGAAAAGTATGTCATTCAAAGGTGATAATTCATGGGAAGTTATATAATCCACTGGAATTGGAGAATGGGGCAAGGGAACATGTGGACATATATTATTTTTGTCACTGTTATTAGAAATTCAATTGATGTTGTCTAAAGAAAGATAGGCTTAAATGAATTATCTTGTTATAATTATAAAGAAGTTATCTAGAAGAAGTATGTGAACCTTTCAAATGGTCAAAAGAAAAACAACACACCCTATATGTATAGTGAAGGAGTTTTAAAAGGAAAGAAAATCCATACAAACAGAAAGCAAACTATGATGCTAACATTAAGACTAAACATATCCGACATGTCAGTGATGATAAATGGTTACAAATACCATAATTTAAAAATGCAATTGGAATAGAGAGCAAATTTCAAATATATGCTGTGAAAAGAGGCACATTTAAAACAAGAATAGGTAAAAAAGAAAAGGATTAGAAAAGGCAAGAAAAAAAGAAAGATAAAAGACCCCCCAAAAAAGAATAAATAAAAATAAGCAGAAAGTAATTAATTGAAAACAATTGTTGAACTAAGAAATTAGAGCTGAGTTTTTAAGGGCATGTGGCACAATAAATAGATAATCTGTTGGAAAGTCTATCAGGGAAACACAGAAAAAAAGTACGCAATTAAATCATAAGAGGTAAATAATTACAGAAAAATTGAAAGAACAATGAGACTACTTTGCTTAACAATTTGCAAGTAAATTGGAAAAGGTGAATAAAATGAATGCAGTAAATGATTATCTAGGAAAATACAGATCACTGAAACCGACCCTACAAGAAATAAAAAATCTAAGAAAACCACACCAAATATCTTAAGTAGATGTGTATTTTTACACACACACACACACATACAAGAGAAGTGAATTCTGAACTTTTAAGTCTCGATGCTTAAACAGTTGTGTCACCCTCTTTATAAAAAGACACAAGTTTTTAAAACAGCTAGCAAAGCGAATGTATATTTGGAATGAAAAAAGAAAAAAGGACAAGTTACAGGCCCCAACCCTAAAGCCAAATGCATGTATTATAAAACTCAGATAAATAATATATTTTAATCAATTTATTTATCTGTGATACTTTTTTCCTATAGTTCTCAGTGACATACTTTGTGATCTCTTCATGTAACAATAATTTTGAACATCATTCTCTACAAAGAAGTTAAGAAAGGTGATTTGGTGTTTCCTCAATCAATATTATTTAAAATTTATTTTTAATGTCTTTTTCAGTTTCTTTCAGCTTTAGAGCTCATTACTAATAATATGAGAACATTTATGTTTGTTGGCAAATTTTGGAAAACCACTATTAAGTTTCTTTCATCTACAAGATATGTATTTTTAGGTTTTTAAAGTTTTATTGTGCAGCATTTAATTTTAAATTTTGTTTAAATTGATGTCACTAATTACCTAGGGCAATTCAAATGCATTTTAAATTGCTGTTATGTTGCATTGAACTGCATGATTGTGTAATCAAATTACTCATAAGCTACATGCACTGATATATTATAAATACGTGTGGTTTTGTCGCTGGGATACTTGTTTACTCAGGTGCTTTCAGTTTTGGGTGGCAATTTGGCATGCCGTTTATCTGAACCTCCCAACTTTGCTAAAACACAATTCAATATATAAGGAAGCAAAACAAAAAACACAACTTTTGCCACAGATGTACTTGGAGCTTTTAGTTCTTGGCCTCACCTTACACATATGAATGACCATATTTTTTAAATTTATTTTTAATTTAAATATTTTATTGTTTATGCTATCACAGTTGTCCCAATTTTCTTCCTTTTCCCCTTTCCACCAAGCCCACCTCCCACTCCCACAGTCAATCCCTACATCATTGTTCATGTCCATGGGACCTTCATATATGTTCTTGGACTAATTCCTTCACCTTCTTTCAACCAGTCCCCATCTTCCTCCTCCCCTCCTACAGCTGCCAGTCTGTTCCATGTTTCTATGCCTCTGGTTCTATTTTGTTCATTAGTTTATTTTGTTCATTAGATTCCACTTATAAGTGAGATCATATGGTATTTGTCTTTCACTAACTGGCTTATTTCACTTAGCATAATACTCTCCAGTTCCATCCTTGCTGCCACAAAAGGTAAGAGTTCTTTCTTTTTTACGGCTGCATAGCATTCCATTGTATAAATGTATCCAGTTTTTTATCCACTTATCTACTGATGGGCTCTTAGGCTGTTTCCAAAATCTTGGCTAGTGTAAATAGCACTGCTGTGAACATGGAGGTGCATATATTCTTTTGAACTGGCGTTTTAGAAAAATGACCATATATTTTTTTATTGTTGTTGAATTACAGTTGTCCCAATTTTCCTCCATTGCTCTCTCATGCCCTGCCTACCCCCTCACTCCCTTAGTCAATCCCCAACCTGTCGTCCCGGTCCATGGGTTTTTTATACATGTTCCTTGACTAGACCCTTCCCCTTCTCCCCCTCACCCATTATCTACTCCCTCCTCCCCTCTGTTGTTTTTAAACAGTCTATGAAAACTGAACTATAAAGTAGTAGAAGAATAGGTAGAAGAATTATTTTAAAATAATCTTGGAGGGAAGAAGTAATTTCTTATTGTAACACAAAACCAACATAAAAAACTTGTAAATTTAGCCACATAAGTGAAAAAAAAAAGAACTCTGTGAAGAAAAGTCAAAGGCAGACAATAAATTAGGAGAAAATATTTGCAACTCATATTACAAATATAGAGATCATCTCTTTTATAGAGAAATTCTATAAATCAATAAAAAGGACAAATGTCTAAAAAAATAGGCAAAAGATTTAAATAGTGCACAAAATCAGAAATACATAGGGTTTTTATATGTGTAGGAAGGCACTCAGCCTAATAATGAAAAGAATGCAAATGAAAACCACAACGAGGTACTATTCTCTACCTACCAAATTGGTACAGTTGAGAATATTTAATGGCATTATGTGTCAGCAGGGTAAGGGGGAAATGGGAGCTCTCCTCCCACATTGGGAACACGATTGGCACATCATCCTTGGAGGGCAATTCAGCAACATCCATTCACTTTACACATGTCCACCCCCTTTAATCCAGGAATTCCACTTCTGGAAATTTATTCTTTTAATGCAAATCAGGTGGAACGAAATGAAATTGTTTAATTAGGCCAAAAATAGTTCACTATCTACAGTTTTATGTGGTTCAACTCAGTACTTGAAAGTGATCAAAATAATGAGTATACAAAGAAATGTACAATAAGAAAAACCCATGTGTCCATCAAGAGGGCACTAGTTAAATAAATTATGATACATCTTTTCAGTGGAAGACCAAGTAAATCTTTTTAAATGAAGTATTTCCATTTATGCTAATATTGAATGACTACATTATATTGTTTGGTTAACAAAATAGTATGCATATTATGCCACCATTTAAACAAAATTATTTAAAAAATATATTAATGTATATTTTACTGTATGCTGAAAAATTGCCCTTATATAATACATATGAAAATCATGATACGGCTTGCTTTTGGAGAAGAATACTACATGACTCGGGGCAGAGATGCAGAAGCATTCTTATAATGTTTGCCAAAAAATTGCAAAAAAGAACATAAGATATGAGCCTTAGTAATATGTAAATTCAGTTTTTTCATTAGGTAGATATTTATCAAGTAATTACACTCTGCGCTAGACATAGCTCAAGGTGTTGGGTGGTAGCCATGAACAAAATAGACAAATTCCTTGTTCTCCTGGTGATTCCATGCTGGTAGGGGGAGAAAGGCAATAAACAAATAATCATGTACACTTTTAAGCCACATAAAGAGGCGATAAGCACCATTAAGTAAAATAAAGCAAGGCTGGGAAATGGGAAAGACACAGGGTGGTCAGGGTAGGTCTGTCTGGTAAGACAACGTGTGAGCAATTGTTCAGGTGGTAAAAGATTTCCCATTTTGTCGGATCCCCGTGAATCCTGCTCATGAAGCCAGAACTAACTAAAAATCTCTCTCCACATGGGAGCATCTGCTGAATGGGAATCAGGCAGTCCCTCCAGGACCTCCAAAGCTAGAATAGCTGGAGTAAGAATCTGGATCCCAGAAAAAGGAGGATACAAAGGGTATTCTAGGCTGACTTTTCTAGAAGCAAGCCCTGAGATAAGGAAGCATTCCCGGGAAATATTGGTATGGGAGAGAGGAAGCAAGACAGGAAATGGCATGAAACCAAACGAGGGCGCTGTTCCAGGAAAACTCCCAGCCTCAGCTGATCCCACAGGGAGCCTCTAGAGTATAAATTACTTTTCAGAGTTTGCCCTGACCTACAGCTTTCATATTCCCATACCAGGCAGTCATTGGCTAACAGCTACATGGGAGGATATCCATTCCTTGGTTCTCTTTAATTTTGGAGACAGAGGCTTCGTCACTTGAGGGCAGATTTTCAAAGAGAGTCACAGAGATGGATCATTAGAAGTAAGATCACACAAAACCTCAGGAAAGGACTCACAAGAAAGTTAAAAGAATCCGAGTAGATCTGGGCAGAGTGCTAACAGTGTCTCCTATAAAGGTCGTAGTGAAGAAATCAGAATCCAACCTCGAGTCCAAGTCCTCAGACCATAAAAATGGTTAGAAGTAAGTGGATCAGAAGCAAGTTCAATTATTAGGCACAGAATGGATACAAGTGATCCAGGACAGCGGAGTTAATTTAGTGAGTGAGGCAAATTTAAATGTATGTAGTATATTAATTTTCTTCTATGGAAAGTCTTTGTTTTTGCTGGGCAGCCATCTGTAGATGAACAATTACCAAGAGGAAAGAATAGGGAGATTCTCACTAAAGCAACTGGAGGGTGTTCTTGCAGAAGGCGAGTGAGGCTGATCAGACATCACCTGGGTGACAGCAAGGGATGAGGAAATTTGACGAGATAGTGAAATGATCCGATATTGGGGATGAGACATGCTCTTTAAACTGACTTAGTGAGATTCTTGCTAAAATTTGACTCTACAAGGACAGAGGCAGAAGCTCAAGATCAGGCCTATTTGAGCAGAAGGCTCAGGAGCCTAACTGACGTTCGGTCAAAGTAAATCTTTGTCACTTGAACGTGCTAGCACTTCTATTTAAGATTGAATACGCACAATGCAATATACAGATGGTGTATCACAGAATCGAGCACTTGAAACCCATATAATTTTAGTAACCAATGTCACCTCAATACATTTCATGAAGAAAAAAAAGATTGAATAGGCAAGTTGAAAAAGCTTTAGATTCCATCTCTTGACCCTCTGCCATGAGCCCTATCACATGAACTACAAATATTTTCATGAACGAAGTTGTTCTTAGAAATCTAGTAAAGCAGTGTCTTCTTTCAGGCTCTGTGGGATTTATCCATGGCCAT
This sequence comes from Carollia perspicillata, assembly GCA_004027735.1. Classification (NCBI taxonomy): domain Eukaryota; kingdom Metazoa; phylum Chordata; class Mammalia; order Chiroptera; family Phyllostomidae; genus Carollia; species Carollia perspicillata. The sequence continues at coordinate 9,323 of PVKM010033481.1, forward strand.
AATAATGCTGCATGATAAGCAACCATGAATCTTCTGTGGCAAACAACAGTAAATGTTTATTTGACATGTGAGTCTTCAGGATTCAGCTGATCTGGGCTGGGTTTACGCCACATCCGGGGCTTGGCTGGCTGTTGGCTGGGTAAACAGAGGCAACTCAGCTCTGCCTTGTGCATCTCGTCTAGGAGGCTAGCCAGGCATGTCCCCACTGCCGCTGCGCAAGTGCAAGAAGAGGCAGAAATGGCTGAGGCCTCGTGAGGCTCAACCTCAGAACCGAGCATGGTTACTTCGCTGCTTTCTCTTGGGTTTAGTATGTCACAAGGCCAGACCACATTCATTGCGTGGGAAACTAGGCTTCATTTCTTTAGTGAGAAAAATGGCCAACTCACAGGGCAAAAGGAGTGGGTGCATTGAGGAATTAGGGAAGGGGCCATTATTACAATGAAAATCTACCGTGGACTCCAAATTTTTACAGTGAAATCAATCTGTAGCCAGCTTGTTTTATAGTCTAGCCCCATCAGCTGGCCGTCATCTCTAGGAATAAGTTGGGAACAAAGTAGCAGGAAATATCTTCTTTTATCCCTAAGTGTGAGCTCTGATCTTTCAAGGGGCCAGAGTCGGTCCAAATTCAGCTGTCCCTCTCGGGCTGGGCACAAGACTGAAGTACTCCAACTCCTCTTCTCCCCTCTTCTATGTCTTTCAAATGTAGGTCATGAGATGTCCTGTCTTGGTGTACTGTTTTATTTCTTGTATCTTGTTAACATCGTATTTTAATCAGTAGGATAATCTCCAAGCTTTGCAGCTGCCTGCCACTTCGTAAGTGCTCACTGAATGATAGCTATTATCATTATAGTGCAGATATTCAGAGCAAGGTGCTGTATTTTGGAACAGATCCAAAGTTCTTTGATTAGTAAAGTACAAAGAAGGCCTTATTATAAGCCTGTCTGACCCGTTAAGGTCGGTCTCCCAGGGCAGCAATGTGACAGCCAGGATAGGCGCTTCATTGCAGGAGTTGTCTATTATGAACATCACCCAGCTTTTAGGCATGAGATCTACACGCATGCACTTGTGACTGTTGATTTTATTCAACTTTTACACCTCCACACACATAATTAAATGTCATCTTCTTATGGGACTCCTGTAATAGAAGGAGAAGGGTGCATTAAACAAGAGCTCCTAATTTTTTTTTCAGCCATTAGGCATTAATTTATCAGTGCTCTTGTACATAATTAATGGTCTCGCACAGCTTGCGACAGCTGGTTTGTTGCAGCCAAAACCAACCTTACTAAGTTAAGATTTGGAGGTTTGCCACATGAGGCTAGTTAAACCTGTCACTAACTCCTCATTTAATATTTTAATAGGCTTTTCTGGCATAGGAGCTGTTTGCCTGGATGCTTTTTCCTCTCAATGTACAGAGGCGTGAGTTCAGCTTCATCACTCTACATATCCTCATCTTGTCTCAAACACTCAGAGAGCGGGGGTTTGAAAAGGTCAAATCAACAAAGAGAAGTTTATGGAAAAGCTCAAATGAAAACACCATGAAAGCACACAGAAACGACGTCTAGTATTGGCAGCTCATAAAACAAAACCGTGTTGTGAACTTGTCCAAATATCAACAAGGCCCTTTCCCCAAACATACCAAAGAATAAAAGATTAGAAATAACCATTAAGGGTACGGTTGGTGTTATCTCACTCTATGCATGGCAGTGTTAATCTTGTCTCTGAGGGAAATGAAGAAAATTCCAACACATGGGAGCCCTTCTGTGTATTTCAACCCACATGAATGATCTCATTTTTTCCTGGAAAAAAAATTTTGTTTGTTGTGCAAAGTTGTGATGACTGGACCCATTATAAGAGAGAGGGAGGTGATTGGCCCAACATATCATATGGCTACTCAAGTGTGCCTAGGTCAAAGGCAAGCCTTCTCTGCTCTGTAGGGATGGTAAGTCAGTTTATATAAGGAATTAGACTCCAGGAGGGTTTTACGTTAATGTTGATGGTGCTCAGTACTGCAAGCACATACAACAGTGTCAGCACTTTCGAGTTGGATGGAAGAGGGCAGGGTAAACACTCACCCAGGAGTCCTCTCTAGAGTCACCTAATGCCACCCGAGAGAGAGAAAGTGCTTTTTGGATATGGAAACAAACCAGGCAGAAACAGTCATTCCCATTTCTCCCAAGTGACTTTTTAAGTATTTATTCTTTGTCAACAACTACAGCAGGCACTCCTTACAGGGGATCCTATTCTCATCTACACAATGATTCTTTTGTAAATTTTTGGTAACCTCAATATTACATATTTTGAACCTGGGGCTAAATTTCAGAAGTGTACAATAACTTGTTCAAGGACACACAGCTAGTAAGTGACTAGTCTAGTCTTAAATCCAATTCCATTTGACCCCCAAAACCACATAGTTTGGATTTTACTCATTTTCCACCCATTTTATGCAACTAAGATGAATGTCTTAATCTTGCATATTTTTCTGAGAAGAAAACACCTGAAACCACCATCAGAGTATGAATCTTTTTAAAAAAAAATCGGGGACAAACTTCCTGGCATTTGGAATTAGCTAGAAAGAGTTCAGACCTCCTGGATGTGTGGATGGAGCTCCTCAGAAGTGTGGATGGAGGCCCAGGGGAGGCGGAGGTAGCTTTGGGACGATGTCCTGGGAAGCTGCGGTTCTACGGAGAATTATGGCCTTGCTCTTAGCTTCAGCCTTTCAAACTTAGGAAGAGGGGGACAAAGTAAGGCTACAGTTGGTGGATTCACGCGGGTAAAATCCTGTACCCCCACCTCCAAAATGATCTTGGATTATTGATTTCTGGTGTAAAGTTTCATCCTTTTACTCACATCTATCCTCCTTGACCTAGGGGATGACTTCAAATGTTAGTCACTGATTACTCAGCACATCCTGCCACAAAAGCATGTTGGAATCTCCTAATGTGGCATACGTGCTCAAGAGGGTAGCAGAGACCAGGGGAGCCCAGATAAGTCTGTGATTTGGAATGGTCAGTCCGCTCAGGGCAGAAGGCCTGCCAGATGTCAGGAGACCAGATCCCCATCCTAGGACATTGGGATGGAGGGTCCTGATTGACAGGAAAGAGTTGGACAGGCTGTGGAGACCCTGGTCATCTGGTCAGCATCCTGGACAGGGCTGCAATTTCAGTGGGATTTTGAATTTAGATCAGCCTTTGTCTGTATCAGGAAAAAGGCAACTTTCCTGGGTGGGCGAATGCAAAACGTGCTTCTTCCTATAGGTGGACGGCAGCCTGAGCCAGACCTCATGGTGGGATGGCGGATTTGGCCCTGGTTCCTTCTCTAAGACGGGCACATTTGGGCAATGCCGGACTGCGTCACTTTTCATGCTAACCTGGCCTGGATGGGGTAGGAAATGGAAGCAGAATCCTCTTAAATTATGGAGATTATAATAATGCTGGTAATAAAGTTATATGAGGTTAAATGGAGATTATATTATATTATATTATATTATACTATACTATACTATACTATACTATACTATACTATACTATACTATATTATATTATATTAATTGTAACTCCTGGCACATACTAAGTGCTAGATCAGGGTTTGTTAACTAAATAAGCCCCAAACTGGATCAGTTTGGCCCCTTTCTTCTTTCAGTGTTTATAGAACCACTAAGGATAATTTTGCATTTTTAAGTCTATAACTACTCTGAGTTCACTTTTGAGAATACAAAGCCTTTCTGTACAACTTAAAAGTGTGTCCCCTGTAGCTAACTGTTGGTCATTATATACTGGCCCATCATCTAATCGCTGTTCCTTTTCCTACTGATCTTACAATTTTATGAATCTCTGGTCATTTAGACTTCAGGTGCCCATACAGAACATCCATCTAATAAGAGTCACTCTTTAAGGTTTGTCTCTCAGAAGGTGAGAATATTTTATTGTGTGATGTTGCTGGGAAATGTTTGCCTTTTCAAACACCTAATACGTATGTATCTAAGAACTGCATTTCTCCACAAGCTGTTGGCAATGGCCTTCCTTCCCACTGGGTCTTCAGCCTCCCAAGTGGTCCTGGCTCTGCTTCAGGCCAGGACTTGGTGTGGGCTTTATCCTTTCTTCCTCTGCATCCACAGAGCCCCATCAGACCCTTTTCCTGCTATGTCTTCCTTAGTTCTCACATAAACTATTGCAATAGCTGAATAAACCTAACAGATCTTTTGTCACTGAATCATATTTCTGTAACCTATTTTCCAAACTGCTAGAAGGAGCTCCCTTAAATTAAAATCTTATGATAAAATTATTGAGTGTCTCCCCATTGCCTTGAGGGGAACAAAACACACTTTACTTAATAAGCCCTGGAACGTCTCTCCCTGGCCTGGCCCCAGTCTAGCTTCACCACCTCGTCACCAGCTGCTTCCCCTGGAGAGTCTACACTACGCCTGATGAACTAACTAAATACAGTTCTCTCTGCTGGTTCCGCCCTCCATATCTTTGATGGGCCAGAAGAAAGAAATTTCTTTGGGCATGTCTATCCTTCTCTTGCCTAAATGGTGATCTAATCATTCTTCAAGATAAGCTGCAAGTTTCTCCTGGCTGATGATTTCTTTAGTCCCTTCACTGTGCCTAATTCCTCCCTGTGTGTGTTAATGATGACATGCATCCATCCCCTGGGTTGCAATTGTGTCTACATGTTTCTCTGTCCTATTATACTAAGGGTTTGTGGATAACAAATATTTTCCACTTATCCTTTCAGGTCTGTTGTCCACACTTTTCAACCCTGGTCTGTATCCGGGACTGTGTAGGAACTGCGAACAGCACCCGTGAGATCTTTTGTCCCAGCTGTCCAAGTGGTTTCAGCCAATGGGAGATAATAGTGGGGAACCTGTGGGGGGAATGAGAATGAGATTAGGGTGTTTTCCTTATAGCTCCCCTGACCCCCAACCAGGTTGTGCATTGGCTACAACTGCATTCCTTTACCAGAGGCCACAGCTGCTGCCTAGTAGCTCTACCTATGGTCTCTGGGATCCAGTGGTCACTGTCTTCCCTTGTCTATTCAGCCCTAGGGGAGGTGACAGCTCCCCACTGTTGCTAGCACAGAGTGCAACACCATCCCCCGGTATTGATCACACTTTTGAAAATGGCTCTTTCGTCAGTCTCCTTAACTAACAAATGTGTGTAGGCCCTCGGTTTTCTACAAGGTCCCTGATAGATACAGGGACCATGCCTTTTTTTTTGTTCTGGTATGTCTTGAGTTGAGCACAAATCCTAGACATGTGGTAACTGCTCTATCCAGAGGTTAAGAGATCAGGCTCTGAGCTCAGACTGAACTGATGCTGGTTCCAGCTGCACCATTACCCACTAGTGGGCCAATTACTCCTTTAATGTTTCCTCATTAAATGTTGGGACTATTACCACTACTCACAGATTTCTCTGAAAGAGATGATGGAAACGAAGTGCACATCACAGGTCTGTGAGCAGTAAAGAATCTGGTTTTGCCCAAAGAGAAGTCTGACCCTCTCCTTGGCTCCTGGGAGGGAACCTCTGAACCCTTGGAATTTCCTGTGTGATGAGATAGATAGGTTATTATGCTAATGAGGTGACTCATGCTGGGTCCTTCCAGTCACAGAATATCATCCTGACCTCCACGGTTCAGGGTGACTAAAGACTGAGTTCAACCACATGAGTAATCAATCAATCAATCAATCAATCAATCATGCCTAAGAAATGCAGCCCTAGGAACATCTCTGGACACTAAAACCGGGGTGAGCATGTAGGTTGGCCAGAAGAGCATAGGTGCCACACGTCGGTGCTGGAGAGAAATGCCTCCTGAGGTCCTGGGAAACTTTACCACCGTCTCCCCACCTCCGTCCCAGCAAGACTTTGCCCTACCCATCTCTTCTCTTGTCTGATTTTTAGGTATCATTTTCCTGTAGTAGGCTGTAACTGTGAGCCTAATAGCTTTCTGTGCGTTCTGAGTTCATCTATCAAATGATCGAGCCCAAGAGTAGTTTTGGGAAATCCTCAAACTTGCAGTTGGCATGAGAAGTCCTGGGTAGACTGGGCGGTCTGGAGCACTGTGTTCTCCCTCATGCCTCCCAGTTTGGCGAACCCTGGGTAGCTTGGCATATGGCGATTGCTCAATGAACTCACCTAATAATGTTGGTTCAGGGAGTGAATGAAAGAATCATACAGCCAATCAGCACACATGCCACTTTTCACATTCTGGGAAACCTGGTTGCGGCTGTGGATCCCTAATACCATCAGTTGGCTTTCAGTCTTTATTAAATTTATCAAAATGTTTCTTTTTAAGCAAGAATATCATATTTGGTTGGGGCCCAAGTGGTACTATTTTGGTTATGACCTGAGAAAATGAAAACTGAATAAAAATTTGAAAGATTTAAACTTCTAAACTGCCAGATCAGGGAGATTTTTGATGTCAGAATGTTTATTTGGCCCTGGCTGGTGTAGCTCAGTGGATTGAGCGCGGGCCTGCGAACCAAACAATCGCGGTTCGATTCCCAGTCAGGGCACATGCCTGGGTTGCAGGCCAGTCCCCAGCAGGGGACGCATGAGAGGCAACCACACATTGATGTTTCTCTTCCACTCTTTCTCCTTCCCATCCCCTCTCTCTAAAAGTAAATAAATAAATAAAA
>PVKM010033482.1:0-15960 GCA_004027735.1 Carollia perspicillata
CATTGTCCATGCCCGTGAGCCCCCTGTTTGTGTCCCTTTTCTTGGCCCTTCCCCTTCCCCCCCCCCCCCCCCCCCCTTAACCTCCTCTCTCCTCCCCTCTGGTCACAGTCAGTGTGTTCTTCATTTCCAAGTCTCTTAAGGGCTTACCTGGGGAAGAGGCACTGGAAATAGGAACTGAATAGCAAAGCTGGCAGAACTTCAACTTACAAAGAAACTTATTTTTAAGAAAGTTATTATTTAACAGTGTGAGTGTAAATACTAGATAACAGTTTTAATGTGATTTTCCCCTACACACTTCATTTATCATTATATTATTTGTTTATAAATAAATAGTTTAACTGACATTGATTGAAAATCTGTAAAACAACTGATTATCAAAACTCAGATTGCATTCATATTTATAAGTCAGAGAAATAATAAAAATAAAACCAAAAGTTATACATGGCATTTATATCCAGGATTTTATTAATTTTATTCTTTAATGTTTAAAATAGTTAAAATAATAAAAACACGGATGAGGATAATGAACCCATCATTCATGGAGAACCTCATGGCAGCTGACTTTTCAGAGAAACTGCCTACTGCTCTTATCCCACATTCAGAGGTGCCTGGGAGCCAGCCCAATGCCACTTGTGGCTCTCATCGAAACAAGAAATTCAACCTCACAGTGTCTCTATACCAGAAAATCTCTTGGGTAGTTCAAAACATGAGCCGTTAGGTTTTTGAGATACTTCATGTAACTTCTCCCCAGTACCTTTCTAGGACTCTCATTCTCGCTGGATCACAGTCAGTGACTGTTGTTTGAAAAATGCAGCAGAACAGTTCAAGGTACCTGCCACCTTCACTGCCCCCCTAACCAGTGTTTATCTGCTCTTACACTGTCACTCTGAAAGGGAACATACGAGAGGGGCTCTGGGCCCAAAACTATGCTTGTCGCACCAGCTCTGCCCTTTCTCATCAAGCTTCATCTTATCATTTCTCGTTCCTGCTTGCTGGTAAGTCCTTCCCCGTGCAGCCCTCCCAGTTTGACACATTTTCACGGTGCTGTGCCTGGGTCCTTACGGGGAACACACGGAGACGTCACAGCCTTGTCCTCCCCCTCTCTCCTTTGTGATGCAAGCACTCTTTATTTGTCTTCGGATTTTTCATTAAATTAAAACTGAACTGCAGAATTATAGTAACTGTCTTTCCTCTTTTAGCAAGGAGTCCTCAGGCATGTTAACACTAACCTGAACCAGTCCTGGGGAGAGAAGATTGTGAGGGGAAGAGGAATAACAGCCATTTACCACAAGGCGTGTTTTCAGATGGCAGAGCCAAACAGATACACCGTGTCCCTCCACACCCACACGGCAGCTCACGAGATGTAAAGTGGGTAGGAAATGGATCGCACTTTTAAAAGACTGTTTTCCTTGCTTATTTTCTTGAGTCTCTTTTATGCTGAAAACTTAGGAAAAACCTCCAAGGTCGAGAAGGGAGATACTAACAGGAAAGCAAACCAGAATGGGGGGTGAGCATCACTTACAGCAGAAATCAGCTGCTGGCTGTGCGGTTAGGCAAAACCTGTTGGTCTGCGTCAATGGGGACAGCTCAGTCAGAGCGGGGAAAATTTTGCTGAAATAAAACATGTATCTGTTCTCCTTTCTTTTGGGTCTGAACCAGGTTCTGACATTCTGCTCAGCGGACTGACATTTCGTGGCCCTGTATTTGCATAATGACTATCCTTTTGCAGCCTTTGCTGTCCCAGCTAATTGCTTTAGAATAATTCTGCTACATCTGTTGGGTTTTACCACATTCTAATAGAAGCAAAATCCTCAATCCCAGCCAAATCCATACCACTTATATAAAATTGGGATACATGGGGTTGTATGAAACATCCAAATTGCATGTGATTTGCCTGGTGACATGTAAGGTAAAGAAGGTAATAACCCAGACAGGATACACACTAATCAAAAAAAAAGAAATCCTGGTTTCTGTGTCCTCTGCGCATCTCTGGGGTGAGCTCCGGACAAAGCTTTGTTCCCTCTCATGCTAGAGGTATCTTCCTTTCAGTAGAAACTAAGATTCTGGGTGCCGAACGGTTCCCAAACTCCTCCAGGTAACTTGGATGACTGTCTCAGACTGCTGGCAAGAAGGATCCTGACAAATACAAGTAATAAAACTCAAACTCTGAATTAACTGTGGTCCTTTCCACATGCAGATTTGCTCTGTCCTGTAGTAGAGTATTCGAGGGACCCTCAGGCCCCGAGGCTGGGTTGGTGCTCATATTCTGTGATGGGCATCTTTTCTGATTAGGTGGAGCTGGGGCTTGACCCAGAAACCAACAGAAAGTCATCCGGTTAAGACTGATAGCACAAGGATTAGAATCAGTAGATCTGAATCCTTCTGATTAATAATTCAGATACCCAGTAGAGTGGCTATAAAATTCTTTGACCACCATGTTAGGAGGAAGTTCAAGTCACACGTAGAGGTCACACATAGATGTTCCAGCCCAGCCAGCTCTCAGACCAAACCTAGGGTGAGTTACCAGACATGTGAGAGAATGATCCTTCAATGAGTCCAGCTCCCAGCCCTGCCTCTTCCAGCTGAGGTTCCAGACACCATGAAGCAGAGATGAGCCATCCTCTTAGCATTAGCTGAAGTCCAGAAACTGTAAGCAATAACTGATTATTGTTTTAGCCACAAAATTTGGGATTATTTGTTATTGCATAGTAGTCTTGAATATTGTCAATGCTAAAAAAGATTGAAAATAATAGAATTATTGAAAATAAATTAGTACTCTAATTACTATATTACTCTCATTGGAATTAAATTAGTAATCTCACTGAAAACAAATTAGTAATCTAATTACTATATTACTCTTGTGAATTTGAATAACATCCGTTATTTCCACTACAAACTAAGTATTTCTGGGACATTCATAATCAGGTTGCTAACTCTATAAAGCTGAAAACCAACCCTGGATCGTGTTGATCCCGTGGATCTTAAAAAACTTTAAAAAAACCAACCTGAGCTGGGTTTGAAAGTGTCATCTCTTACCACATTATAACATTTTTTTTTTTGAAAAAAATAGCCAAGTAGAGAAATTGGGTCTGTATATTAAATTTATAGTTTGGTTTAATTTTTAAAAGTCCTTTAGTTTAAGTTGTTTTTATATGGATTTATAATTCTCTGCCTGATACCCTACTAGAGGTAGAGAAATGTAGGAGGCTGCCAATTACAGATCAGTCAGAAATAAAAACTAATCATCTTTGAATTTTTTATAACAACTCAACAAATACTATCTCACTTAAATGGAAACGTTTATCACATAAAGCAAAATGAACCTATAGCACCAAATCACATTATATGACTCATGACCATTAAAAAAATTATTTCCAAAGTGTTTTTAGATCTTGAAATTGTGTGGAAATAGAAGGTCAAGAAAGATCTGGGAATTATTCAGAAATACTGTAGACTTTGCACTTCCACTTGGCAGTTGTGGAATCTCAATGTTCTGTTCATTCTGGGGTGACTAGGCCCATGGAAAACTGAGTCACGACATTAGTGGGTCACAACGTGGTTGCATCACAACATTCAGGCTCAAATAGGACTAATTTGATACAGAAAGCCAATGTCAACATTTACAGTGAGAAATATATCTTTTCACTGTGAAATCTACTTGGAAAATGGAATCGCAATTTTAAAATGTACATGGAATCAAAACACAGAAGGAGAGTCTAAAAGTGTATTTTAGCCCCTGGCTCATCTGGATCCCACCCTGACCTCACCTCCAGTGTCTATACATGTAAAGAATCTCTTCCCGGGTTTCTGTCAGAGGCCAATTTCTAAAAAGTCAAGGCTTGGAGACAGTGCCTTGAAGGCAGTGAACTGTCTGAGACAAATATCACCTTGGGAGGCCCATGGGTGTGGCAGCCAGTCTCGCTGGGCAATAGACACCCTGGGCTTAGAGTTAACATTCAAAATGACAATGGTATACTATGGGCTTTAAGAAAAATGAACAGGTGTTGGCCCTGGTCACATACTGCAGTCGGTTAAAGCAAGGTCCTGATACACCAAGGCTGTGGGTTTGAACCCCAGTCAAGGCACATACAAGAATCAAACAATGAATGCATGAATAAGTGGAACGACAAATCCATGTTTCTTGCTCTCTTCCCTACTCTCTCTCTAAAATCAATTTAAAATATCTTTTAAAAAAAGAAAGCTTAATATGTGAAAATTTGAACTTAATTTAAATCAACAAATCAGAGGGCTTCCTTTTATAAAACCTCATCATCAGTTCCAACCAAATAGGTACATTGTTTTGATCATTGCAAATAATTCTAATTTTCAAAGTAGCTATTTTTATGAATCACTAAATAAATACACACATACATGTGTCTTAATGTTACAAACTAGAAAGTGTATGTCACACACACACACACACACACACACACAACTTTTTCTAACTCACAAAGGTGGTGGGGGGTGGGGGACATAGAATTTTAATTCCCAAAGCCACAGTTAAAAGTTAGCATAAGATTCAGGGTTTAATTTGTTAAGTTAGGGTCATCTTGTCTCTTTCTTTCTATTTAAAACCTTATCATTCCTCTCATTTTATTACATAAAAAATAAGATTTAAAAATATTCCATAAAAAAATGAAAGAGTATAAAATGCTACAAAACATGAGAGTTGTGATATTTCTGTCACAAATAAGGAACTGAAGGTAAAGCCACTTTACCTGGCAAGAGTTAAAAATCCTCTAAATACCATCTCATATGGGGAGGCGCTCCACTAAATATAGGACATCTGAAAGCATTCAAAGCCAAATGGTGAACAAGAAGGAGGAAACAGCAAACCGCAAACCAGGTGTCGGCCTCCCCAAATAGAAAAGTTTATGTGACTATTGGGAACCCTGGAACCGTGTTGGCAGTCATTTGAGGACAAAGACACTGCATAACCATTGTCTTTATCTGCAAAGAATTTCCAAATATCGTCAGATAATCGAGGTGTAATACAAAGAAATAAATGTCCAGCACAGCCTTTCTGTTTATGATTCACACTAGAGGGCATAAATTCGGTTCTAAGGCTCTCCGCAGTCCTTGGTTCCTGGCTAGCGAACCTAACAATTTCTTGGTGTAACGCTCCCCTTTTTCTTTAAAATTACACCAAGGTAAAGACCATGTGCCAGGTGGGGTGCATTCCCAGTGTTTCGCTACTTCTAGCATTGTTCAAGAAAGCATCCTAAACGTTCGAAGGTACCCTCTAGGGACAGAACAGCCGCCTTCTGTTGGGAGACAGGCCTCCGCAGCTCCCCGCGCACTTCTGCGTGGCCTGTGAGCCAGAGCATGAAGCGGGCTATGTTTTCAGACCGCATTTTCCAGGATGTGCGTGTTGGGAACAGCAGGCCTGCTTACATCCCATTATAAAAAAAGACATCTCATAAATATTTAATGAACAGCAGTCTGTGTTACCCTCGCAACCAATCAGTGAAAGCCCACTAAGACAAATGGATTGATGAAGCCTGGACTTCAAACTTTTGTTTAAATCAGGAAATTTTACTCTATATTGAGAACAGACACTAGTCTGTGTTCTTCACAGCAAGCCTCTGGTTAATTCTTGTTTTAGTGATACAGCTTACTCTCAGCTATGTTAAGGAAGGGCCTGGCCTGGCCACACATAGGGCCAAGCAGCATGGGAGGAGCTATAGCTGAAGTGAAGCCTGTTACCCGCCCAGTGGCCAGAGGCAGCCCCAGAAGCCGGAGCAGCAGCTCTCCAGACAAGCATGCCCAGGATGGACTTATAGTAGGTAAGCATCCTTGGGGATAATGAGGGAAACCTGGCAAAGGGGAATCTTTTTAAAGACCAGACTTTAAAAAGATGGGAGATGGAGAATTTGGGGTGAAATAGATCAATACAAGCAATGCTAAACTCAATTAACTGCTGCATTCAAAATTGGCTTTAAATAATAAAATATGGCACACCAACCCAGCCTGACTCCATATCAGGTTGATCCACTCATTGAACAAATATTTTTAAGGAAGTATTTCACAGTCTTGGCCTGTAATATGTAGCCAGCACTGTGTTAAGATCTACAGGTAAAATGGTGAACGAGACACCTGCCCGCGAGAATCTTAACCCTTGGAAACAACACACCTTACTGGCAATGACTATGGTTTTATTAGTTAGGGTTATGTTCAGTAAAAATACTAATGGCTTAAATGAAATTGAAGTGTTTTTTTTCCTCACAAAAGTGCAGGCAAACAGAACTCCACAATCATTAGGACCAAGGGCTTCTACTAACTTGTTTCTCCATTCCCAACACATGGCTTCCACTTTGTGGCCAACGGTGGCTGCTCCAGTTCCAGCCACCCCCTTCTCTGCATTCTGGGCTTCAGAAAAGATAAAAGGAAAGAAGGAAGGCCTGCCCCTGCCCTTTAAGGACACTTCCCAGAAGTCACACATGACAATTCAGTTACATGCCATGGGCTGGAATTTAGACATGTGGCCACCTCTACTCACTGGAGTTCCTTATTCGGACGAGGCATGTGCTAGCTAATATATGGGATTCTACTGCCTGAAAGGAGTGGGGAACAGATATTGTGGGGTGACCATCAATCTCCACCATGGCATGTATGACATGATACAGTAAGCAATGCATTGGGAGCTATGGCGCTCAGGCTCCAAGGACGGTATCTAACGGGAATCCTGAAGGACAGCTAGGATAGCCCTCGGGGCATGTGTGGGAGAGTACGCCCCAGATAGAGGGAAGAGTTTATACAAAGACTCAGAAGTGAGAGAAAATGTGGTGCATTGAAGGCACTCAGAGCTGTTTTGAAACATAGCCCAGGGTACAAGGTAAAGCAAGGGGAAACAGGAGTCTAAAATGAGTCTCAGGACAGAGAGCCTGCTGGGACTTTAGACTTTCTATTAAGGAGAAGAAGCATCAGACAAGGAAATGACGATCAGATTTGTACTTTAGAAGGATACTCTGGCCATCATTTGGAAACTGGATTGGAGAGGGGGTAAGCCTGAGGGTTAGGCCCATTATGTGACTTTGGTAGTACTGTTTGTCCATCACAGAAGGCTGGAGTCACAGAGGAGCGATGGAAAAGGAGAAAAACAGACAAATTCATGGGACAGGAGATCGTACGAACAGGACGTGGAAGTTCACTGGATGTGGAGGATGAGAGTGGGTAAGAAGTTTAGAGACAAGTCTCTGCGGCTGAAGGGCAGTGCAAGGCAAGGAGGCTGGTAGGAGGGTCAGGTTGGGGAGAGTGGGGCAGCTAAGGACAGGCTGAGTTCAAGTGTCTGTGGGACATGTAAGTGGTGATGTTGGAGTTAAAGCTCAGAGAGAAATTTTGGTTGGAAAATAGTGGATCTAAGCTTACAGTTAAAAATAATTATAACTGAAAATGTGTGTTTGTGAGAAGCATTCAAGTTCCTATATGGGAAACCTAAATTTATGTTCTAAAATAGTTATAATAGGCACATGAGTGTTTGTATAAAGTGACAACTTCCAAGTTCCTGTATGCAAGAACATAGGAATTATTGTAATGTTATATTGTTACTGTAGGAATAATAATTTTATACAAATTGTACCTGAGCTGCAGCTATTCATTTTCTGATTGATTCAATACATTAATGTTAAATATGCAGCATAAAAATTTAACTGCCAAGCAGACAGTCTCAATTTTTTAAATATTAAACTTAATATGGAGTCTTGCATCTCCCCAAACTACAATCCATTTTAGACTAACAGGCATATCCTAGATTTTAGTTAACTTTCCTGAGTGTACAATTCTGTTTTTCATAAGAGAACAGCTTTCTAAACAATAGCACTAAGCTTAGCTTTCATTTATTATATAAGAATATTTCAAAAATTTATTTTATCTTATTCTGGAATGTTTTTTCTGTTGTAGTTATTTCTTTGTCTTCTTTGTTAATTCTCCTAGTCCTTGAACACAGTTAATTTTTAAATGCTTAAGTATGCACCCTAAGAAACTCAGGAAAAATGGCACTTTCCCTATGATTTTCTATGATTGTTAGCCCAGGATTCCGTGGAAGCACAGGAAGAAGAAATAAGAACAGAACCAAGTTCTCCCTTTCTACAGGAAACCTCCCGCTGTGCCAAAACCAGCCCGCCCTTCGACAAACAATTCGGCCTCGATGTTGGTGGTGGAATAAAGAAAAATGAGCTTAAAAAGGAGACTCAGAAGGTGCGTCAGAGCTGTTGGAGAAAAACCAGGAGGCTGTTCTGTCCTGAATAAAGATTCAAGATTAGAATCTCTCTTGTCTGAGTTTGAATCTGAAGAAAAACCAGAGAAGGCAGGGCTGAACAAGAAATTATTCTGACAAGCCATTTTGTAAGAAAAAATATTGCAATGAGGCAAAGTGGAGGGGAAACAGCCATCAGCAACTTCTACAGCTATTAATCTTGGTTGGCTACAAAAGAGCAAAGGCTAAAATCACTCGATAGACAGACCCATCAATCATAAGGAAAACTCTCGGAGCACAGCATTATCAAACATGCACAACCCTCTTTACCATGGACCTCTGGCAAAAAGTTCTCCATGGAACTCATTATTTTAAAAGATGAGTTTATAAACCAGACCAGAATATATACAAAAATACTACAAGAAAAAAGAACAAGAAAAATTATCTTGTAATTTTAAATCTTAAAGCATACAGAATACCCAGCCAAAGATATACCCATCACATTAAAAAACAAACACCGAATGAATCCATCCTCTCCATGTAATGAGAGCACAGGGCAGAGAGATAACATCACAAGGACACAGTGATGAGAATGACTTGAAAAAAAGTGGCAAATAAAAACTATAACCAGGGTACAAATGAAATCTGTATTGGAAGCAGCACGAACAAGAGACACTGCTAAAAACGTAGAAATACTGAGACCAGGATTGAGAAAATAGAGATAAGTAAAAAGGGAAACGGGTAATAGAGTGAAAATATCTAGACTAGAAAAAAAAGAGAAGAATAAAATTCCTCAAGAAAGAACCACCACCAAAACTTCAATAGGTCGGTTTGGTTGTATTACCTTTTGGTATTGACACAAAGAAACCCAATTGCTCTGTTAAATACATAAAATGAGTTGTGAAAACGGAATTCTTTGTTTTCAACTTCAGTGATGCTCCCAAATTCCAAGGGTGAAACGAAAGGCTCAAAGTACTCCCATATTCCAAAGTGAGGCACTAATGGGCCTTTGTAGGAGGCAGAGGGGCAGCTTCCAAGTGACTCAGCAGCCACCTCAAGGGTATGAAGACGGTTAGGTCTAGAGGCCTAGAGAGGACTTCAGAGGAACTTCTCAACAGTTTGACCTACATCTACTGGAGACTACAAGGAAGAGACGAGCCCCCGGCCCGGGGCTGGGAAAGCCCACGGGCGGTAAACTGTGTTTGGCTAGTTCCTCTGATAGAAGTGCGGAGAGTAGCTGCAGCAGGAATAGTCTGCACTCAGTTTGTCGGACTGTTGCGGAAAAACGGACTCTTGCACGATTTGAGGTGACAGAGTAAGCCTTTATTTACGTGCACGGACCCAGAGGAGACAGCCTCCAAATTCTGGGCCCCGAGGAGGGGTTAGGCAGGTGATTAAATACTCTTGTAACAAGGCAGGAAGAGGTGGGGTCACGTGGTACAAGCAGGGAGCAGGAATGTGGGAGCCAAGGACACGGAAGCAGAGGGCGGAAATTATCCGGGGCCCAAGACAAAGAAATAGCAGGAGATTATCTGGGTCCGAGACAGGGAGTCAACTAGTCAGCAGGTGGTGGTCTGGGGGTCGGGGGGGCCAGCACAGAGTTATCTGGGGTCCGGAACAGAGAGAAGCCAGCAGGGGAGTAAATTATCTGAGGCCTGCTGCATGTGGCTTATCTGGGGCCCGACACGGAGAGTTAGCTTTATTTCCTGTGACAGGACCGTCGACAAGAGAAAGCCATCCTGCAGCAGGATTTAAAAGAGGTTCACCGAGGGGGAATTGGGAGCTAGATTTAGAGAGAGAAAGAGAGCAGCTGTAAATAGCCACCCAAGGAGGTACGGCCCACACTGGAGGAACTTTAGATGAGGAGGGTTGGAAGGTCTCCCGAGAACCCACAAAACACTCACTGATAGTCGCTTTAAAGGACCACGAAACCAGAGCGCCTGGAGAACACCAAGGACAGATTGCCACAGCACCAGGGAGGTGAAAGAGCTTTCTTAACCCTTGCTTTTTCTTCTCGATCTTCTTATCACATTCTGGAAGATTTGGAGGCAGCCAAGTGGGCTGAGATGGAAGAGGAGAAGCCCACGATATAAAAGGGAGAAGCTGACCACCCTCCTCCTAATTAAGGCTTCCCAGGAGAGAAACTTTATAAAATTCATAATTGTGGTTGTTAAAGTGCTTGGCATTTTCACACTTACTCAAATTGAGGTTCCTAAGGTTGAAAGTGAGTGGAGGACACCAACTGGAAGTCATGGCACCCAGCCTTGCCCTCAGCGGGGCTGGTGGGTTTGCGTGTGTGCATTGGGGAGGATGGAGGTAAGACTTGCTTTCCGCCACATCCTAACAGTCCTGCTCTTCTCAAGTAATAGCTACATGAGCTGCAAATATTGCACTTCAGGAGACAGTCCAAAAGGGAGGGAGGGAGGGAGGTTGGGCACCAGATGACGAGAGGGAAACTGGCACAGCAGGGCAGTGGGAAGTGATGCCCAGGGATAGGGTCGCCAAAGGACTTTTAGCTGGACGTATGGTATTGTCTTCAGTTGCTGTTGGGCTGTGCTCCCTTGCCACAAATCTTCACGAATCTGTTACACATGGAGTTCGGATCCTTGGTACTTCAGAGTAAAACAATTAGGCATTGTACGAGGAAATGGGACATATTTTGGCCATGACTTTTGTGAGTGATGTAAAATAATTCCTGGGAAACTTTTATGAGAATACGGCAGTTCCTAACAAGCAAAATAGAAACAGACTCATAGATGGACAGAAGGATGACAGCTAAGGGGTGGGGGAGGTTGGAGACAAAGGGACTGAGCAAAAAGGCAAAAGGACTTGTGGACATGGACAACAGTGGTGACTGCAGGGCGGGGGATATAAGGGGGATATAAAGGGGATATAAGGGGGAAAAACAACTTTCAGAATGAAAAAAAAGAATATGCCAGTTCCTTGTTATCAAAGGGAATTGATCCAAAAATGTCACTTAAAGGCAAAAAACTAGATTGTTACTCAAGGTAATGTGAAAACTACAGTAATTACCACCAACAACTGGTAAATATGGACACTATGCATTATGTTCATAAGGATGCCAAATTACTGAGGAAACCTAAAAAGTGAGCATTTTTGTTGTTGAGTATGTAAATTAAGAATTCCCTACTCATATCTGCTTAATTAAAATAGGGGTTGGAAATGAGCTTTTGTTTTTCATTATTTCAATTTTTAAAATAAAGGTATTTGCATAGTTCGAAATGTAAATGATGGCAAAGAATGTAGAATGAAAAGGAAGTTCCCTCCAACCCCTATCCCATAATCAACTTTGCAGACCAGCGATAATCACCATTATCAGGTTCTTATGGAACCTTCCAGAAATATAGTCTAATAAGCACACAGCTTTCAAAATATGTAGTTAAATAGTGGCATCAACTCGCACTTGCTGGGAGAGTATAATCTATTCAAATTTTAGAGAACATATTATAACCTAATTTTTTATTGCTAGTGACATTTGCAAGGCTTTGAGGAACCACATTTTTGGGACAGAATAAGGTTTTTGGGGTTGTTTTAAGATAGAACACTATTTCAATGCAAGACACTAAGAAATAAGAAAGCAGCATCAAACTGAGTGTTAGTGAAGGCATGATGAGAAAGTTACCTCATGTGCTCCTTAATACATTAAAGGGCTTAAGCCTCTAATAAAAACAAAACGATTTTCCTTTTAAGTAAAAAGCATATAAAGAGAGCCTTCAAATACCAAGAGATGATTGGGCTGACACAGCTCAAGTACATTACTGACCGTGTGTATCCCCCCACAACGTTAACAAAATTTTTCAATGTAAAAACTTACAAATTCCTATGCATACAAGTGTGTGAATTCAGTTTTAAAAGTTCATTTTTATTAAATCAAATACCAAGATTACAAATATTTGTCATTTATAGAGCATTTATAAAGCATTAAAGTCTTTGAAGAGCTGTTGTGTTAATCACAAAATTCATTCAGCTTTTAATTCATAAAACGTGATCTGATCAATCTGGTCCTATCCAACTCAACAAGAGTTTCTAGTGCGTCCTGCACTACTTTCATTATTAAGAGATGACACGAAGGAAGCAAAACTCTCATGGTCGATATACCTGTGGCCCAAACCTGCAATGAAAATGAAGCTTATAATCTTTAACAAAGTTGGAAACTAAAAATAGCACAATAGTTGCCTTGGACAGATTTGGTTATAGGTTTACAGTTGACACAGCCACTTGAATTGCAGCCAATAGAGGGGCTTACAAAGAGCATTCTCGAGTGGCATTCAAATGAATCAGCTTAAAAATAGCAGCTTTATTATTTACCACCTATCAGTCACTGAACTAAGAAATTAATGGGATTAAGTCGTTTGCTCCTCCCAATGTCCCAGTGAGAGGGGAACTGCTGTAGCCACACCAGACAGAGGAGAAAACCAAAGCGGGTGGCTATTTTTACTTTCTCAGGGTCTGTATTTGCTAAGGAGCAAAGCTGTGGCTTCAAACCTCAGCAGGAGCCATTCATACTTAGATCCTCCAGCACAGTCCTGCTTGCACAGATTACAGTCTATTGTCCACTCATGAACTCATCAACTCCACATCATACGCCCTTACCTTATTACTAAGAAAATATCACAACCTTCCTTTAAATATCTAAAGTATTTAAGCATTACACTTGATATCTCAATCCTGGTGTTGATTTTGAAATCAATGTTTTAGTTTAAAATTGTAACTTTTGTCTTAAAATCTGAAAGATTACGTATGCCAAACTTCTAAACAGTACCCGATTTTCACATTCGGGTAACTGTGAGATAGTTCTGAAAGCTGCCCACATGACTGAATCGAGCTGGTAGGCTTTCCAGTCCTCCACCAGTCTGGGGTCCTTCTGCTCCCCGACATCTCACTCAGTCACCGTTGACCACTACTAGCAAGAGCTCTCCAGACGCTCTGAAACACACAGGTCACCAACTCGTCATGTAGCCACGATCAGCCATGTATTAAACACCACGTTCCAAGCACTTGAGAGCCCACTATATCTCAGTTAAATAAAAGAATCCTCTTATCAAAAGAGAGATTTGTCCATGACCAACAAGTGGGGACGTAAGAAATCTTACCCGTTTTATCAGAGGTTTTAATGATTTAAGTTTCCTATTTTAGCCTCCATTTTAGACCGCATTGTGACAAAACTAAAGGACATTCTAATCAATAAAAATTTGTCTTAAATTATTAAAAATTTCGAGAAAAGCCATCCATCTTGATTCTCTGGATGAGGTAAAAAATCAGCAACTGTTTTAATTAAGATGTATTTTCTGAGTTAATACCTTTAGTATGTTAGGCTGGTAAATTATCATTATTAATTTGCCTGATTCTAATTCTCCTTAGCTAAAAAAAATGTTTAATACTAACTCCAACTTCACCGATACCTCATAATAAAATGCTAATTTCAACATTTTATAGGCAAATTGTAAAGATAGCATGGATGCAATATTGTACTCCTGGCGCCCTCTAGTGGATGTAGTTGGTTTCAAGGCTCACTTGCAAGGTTTTAGTGAAACCTGCCTTAGGAAGGAATGAGGTATCCTTTCATCCTATGCTCTGTCCCCTCCAGTTTCTCCTCCTTTACTCTCTGGTCTTGTCCAGCTTCCCAGGATATGATAACAATGTCACTCAGTGTTAAAGTGAAAAAAACTTTATTTACTGGAACAGGTGTTTACAAAACAGCCACACCCATTTACTTACATATCGTTTGTGGGCTTTTGTGCTATAATGGAAGAGCCAAGTAGTTGCCATAGAGACTAATATATTATCTCCCACTTTGCAAAAGTTTGCCAAGCTCTAGTCTATGAGCATAACACCATTTCTGGAAACACTTTGGCTAGGAAGGATGGGATTCTATCAAATATGCTTGGGAAACTCCATGAATGCACATGAAACCTCTTTATTTGAGCAGTAAAGAAACCTCTTTATCGTTCCTGAATTAGTTTAGTCGGGGAACTCATTTTTTACTAACACCTTTAACATCCTATTCAGTGGAACACATTTTGGGAAATAGTGTTTTACAATATTGTGCTTAAAGATGTACGTCCTCTTACTGTTCTGATCAATCTTCTGTCTTCACCTACTTACATCGTGATCAAATATTATGTTGAGGATACTTTAAAAACATTTCAGTTTCAACTCTAAAGAGCAATCATGATAGACGCCAGTGCCTGTTCTTTCTACACCCTGATAAGAATCATCTCAGTTTTGAAGTACAGTAATTTGTTTCCAGACCTTAATTAAAACTTCCTGACACCAAGGGACACAGAAACCCAACCTTATCTTTTCTATACATTCCTTCCATTTGATGCAAAACTGTTCCTCATTGGACTGTGTGTCCCAGCTGAAACTTCTAAGGTACTAGGTGTACTTTGCGCTTACTCCTTGACCTATATACAGAGCCCTGGCCCCCACCTTGTTGCAAGGTTTCTTGAAGCTCTGCTCTAGAGCTGTATAGCCCCTATCCTGCTAGTCCCACCAGCATTCCTCACCCCCCTTGCAGGCCCTGTTCCTATGTCCCATTTCATTTAAGCTTTGCCCTTACAAGCTGCCTGGCAAATCTTACATTTTAAAGATACTGTAGTTTGGGGTTTGCCATTAGGGTACCTACATGCATTTGCAGTTTCCTGGAATCTCCTGGAACCAGACCTCAGGGTATGATTCTCTAATGAAAGAATTTCAGTTGCAAGTTATTTCGGCTGCACAAGCTTCAAAATACTCAAATAGTCTTCTAAGCAGCTGATTTATAAGGTAATTTCTGTTCGAAGGCATTTCCTTGGCTTTGTGCTGAATGGTCCCTATTCCTTGCTGCTCCTGCAAGGCCCCACCGAAGAGCCTCACATATCGTGCCTATCATCAGAGCTGTTCTGCCAGCTCCCTTGTGGAACATTTTTACAGTTAGGGTCAACTTCGTCTGTTTACAGTGATTTTTAACTCACCCATAATATCTTCTATCCACAGCTTCTCTGCATTCCTGTGTTCCCCTCCTCCACTCACCAGAAAGGCATAGAGGCTTGAGATAGAATTTAGTGCTAAATTTTTCATTTACAGATAACTTGAGGTTAGTAGTAACCTGTCTAGTTATGCTAAAAGCATGAGTTAGGTGGGGTTTCACTTGCTCTTCTTATTGATTGCATAGTTATTTGGGGAATGAATGCAAAAATTCCCATTTACACAGACACCACTGTCTTAAGGCAACCTGAAAGTACTAAACTCCCAGGTTTTGTCTGAAAATGTCCTAGCTTCGCTTCCATTTCTGAAAAGTTTTATTGCTGGGTTTGGAATTCCGGCTTAGCAGTTAAGTTTCTTTCAACCCTTTGAAGCTACCCCATTATCTGCTGGCTTCCAATATTTTGGTGAAGTAAGTTTTGTCTTCTGTATTCAAGACTATTTTCTTTTTCTTTTTCAAAAATACATTATTTATTTACTTTTAGAGAGGGGAAGGGAGGGAGAAAGAGAGAAACATCAATTGTGGTTGCCTCTCACACACCCCCTGCTGGGGACCTGGCCTGCAACCCAGGCATGTGCTCTGACTGGGAACTGAACCAGCGACCCACCCTTTGGTTCTGAAGCTGGTGCTTAATCCACTGGGCCACACCAGCCAGGGCAAGACTGTTTTCTCATGTCTTTAATTTCCAGCAATTTCACTATGACGCATCTGGATACACAGGTTTCTTTTTATGTTGTTTGGAATTTACTGAACTATTTGAACCTCCAACTTGATTTCC